>PITA01002908.1:0-39862 GCA_004023965.1 Spilogale gracilis
TTTTTTTTTTTTAAAGAATTTTATGTATTTATTTGACAGAAACACAGTTAGAGAGGGAACACAAGCAGGGGGAGTGAGAGAGGGAGAAGCAGGCTGCCCGCCGAGCAGACAGCCCGATGTGGGGCTCGATCCCGGGTCTCCAGGATCATGACCTGAGCCGAAGGCAGTGGCTTAACCAACTGAGCCACCCAGGCGTCCCTAAAACATGTTTTTAATTGTGAAGTATTTAGGTGATACAGGAAATGAAATTGAATATACAGTAATTCCAGGATATCCTTTTTAAGTTTCAGGTTTGACTAAGTCCCCAATTCCTTGCCATTTTCCTTCATACGACAATGAAACCCCTTTTAAAATTCCAGTTATTTTTAGTCCTATGTGTATTTAAATTTGAGATAAATGTGAGTTCATTAAAAAAAATAAATATTCTCTTAAATGAAGTGAGTATAAGTTGAAATTACAGTATCTATATAATGAGGAGAGTGGCATGTTTCTATCGATGAGATAAATGAAAGTGGTATCATTCACATTCTTTGCCGAATCCAACATTTTTATCCCATAATATCTTATTTTCAGGAAGAAGAGTGCATCACTGTCATTTCCTCAGTGACTAGCACAAGTACTGAAATATTACAAGGGCTAAGTAGACACACACTGAATCAGTGCAAGAATGAATGCATGGCTCAATCAATCAATCAATCAATGGAAAGAGAGATAAACCTAATGATTCCCTGCTAATCTCCATGGACTGCCATCAGCTTCTGTAGAATAAGGAGGCTTGATGTTTGGGGCATACATTTCTTTGAAGATGTGTTGGGTGACCAGTGATAACATTCACAAGGGCCCAATGGCCCTTCTCCAGTGGACTCTCTGTTCTTGGTATATTATAGGTAAGACATCCTCTTAATGTTATGAGGCACACCATCCCCTGTAAGGCTTACCACAGTGTCCATGTGGTTGCATCTCCTGGATATCCCCCACAGCACTGTCCTTCTCATCCATACTGAGCTACTGTAGTTTCCAAAACTTGCCATGATCTCCCTTCCATTTCATCAGTGTCTGTAACTGCTTTTCTCTATTTCTTGTCTATTTTCCTTCCTTGCCCTCCTGGAAGGTCTTCCATTTCTCCAATGGAAATGTATCTTGTTTCTGAAGTCTTCCCTGAACTTTTAAAGCAAACAACTACTCACCTCTCTATGCTCCCAGAGAAACTTCCATGCATGATATTCTGACTCTTCTGACATTACGCTGTATATACTAGCCCTTACTAGAGTTCTTAAGGAGGTGCTCAAATACCTGTTAAAATATAAGCAATAACAAGTTTACCTAAATGGCTAAAGAATCCTCAGCTAACAACTTAATATAAGTTTATGAAGTCACACATAAAAAAATGCTATTATAGAGAGTAGAGCCTTTCTCAGGCCTTCTTAAACCTTTCCCTCAATCCCATAATAAACACCCACCTCCTCTCTCATTCTGACCTCATTTTATCAGCAAACATTTTTGAAAATCTGGGAAACAACAGCAAAACAAACAGATGAGCATATTAGCATGAAATATGCAAAATTCTGTGTTCTTGTTTGAAGGGTCACATTTATTGCCCTTAATCCAGTTTACAGATTGCAGAGTTTAGAATGTTCATTGATGTTTGTGTTTGATTAAGACACGACCATATATTTAAGAGCTGGCAAGACTATTGAGCCAGGCTGTGATTGCAGCGGTAATTGGGCATTTTAACACATATTAGTGTAAACAGCTGTGTAAAATCCATATCAATGGTAGAAACACAAGTGAGATGGTTCAATTAAAGTATTACAAGGTTGATTTTGAAGGTGGATAAAAAATACTGAAGAGCACCTGGAAATATTAATTGCTCCCACACAATGACCTAGGCTAACAGAGGTAAGTGTAAAGGAACTGCCTTCCAGGCGTTATAAAGGGCAGTTAATGGAGCAAGCAGGACGCTGGAGGATTCACGCCCTAACTGGCCCCGTCTTGCTCCCAATACACACATCCTGAGACATTCTGTGCCTTGGCGGAAGGAATCTCACTATCGCTCACCAGAACTGGAAGGTTTCAATAAAAATGCACTGGGCAGGGTCAACCTGGGTGGTTCGGTGGGTTGAGCGTCCGATTCTTGGTTTTGGGTCATGATCTTAGGGGTGTGAGGTAGGGCTCCGTGCTCAGCAGGGAGTCTGAGGATTCTCTCCCTCTCCCCCTCCACCACCTCTCCTTCCCCTCAGTTCCTCTCTCATAAATAAATAAATAAATAAATAAGCAAACAAACAAACAAACTGGGCAAGGCTACAAATGCTACATCACAAACTAGTTAACATATTAACTAAGCCACAACTGAAGTCCAGCACCCCTTATGAATTAGCAAGTATCACTGCATAGCTCCTACCCTAGGAAAGCTTCATGTATAGAAAAAAAGCTTAGACTTTAGAACAAACAAACTTGACTTCAAATCTCCACCCTGCTCTCTGCTATCTGAGGAATACAGAGCAAGTTATTTCACCTTTCTAGATCTCAGTTCTCTCATTTGTACAATAAGCGTAGTATCTGCCTCATAGAATATTGTGTTAAAAATTCAATGAATATCTATCTCTCCTGAAAGTGCAATTTAAGACTCATGTTGTCATGGGTGATATCCCAAAAGGATATGATAAGCAAAAGATCGAGAGATACTAAAATAAACTATTACTCTACTGTTCTATATTTTATCTCATACTTCAAGAATCCAGTCCTCTATCACTTCATAAACTCGGTCACTACGCTGCCAGTGAGGGTCAAGCGTCGGGGCTACCTCGGTTCACCAGCAATTCCTGACCGCACAGGATCCCTGGGGTCAGAAATGGAACTTGGAGACCTGCATACCAGCTCTCCTGAGGCCAACACTGGATACCAGGCAGTCAAATGGTTTGGATAAATTCTTGTTGTCCTTGGTGGGAGAGAGGCAGACAAGACATAGTGTAACCCTGCCCTCTGTTGACCTAGCAGCATACTGTGGCACTTGTGATAGGACCTGAGATCGTGCCACTCTCCCAGCCCGGAAGGAGGGGGAAAGATCAGTATTTACAAGAATAGAATTGCGAACTTTATTCCACAAACTCTAGCTATACTACTGCACTTTAAATATGCTATGCAGGCTGGTGGAACTAGAGATTCCAGGAACAATATTCCCTGCAAGTTCTTTCTGTTCTATCCCACTCCATTCCACCCGAATACCAATATGATTATTACAACAGCTCTCTGCACTTCTCTGGGGGCACATTCAATAGATTTTTGAAGGTAAATCATATGAGCAAAGAAGAATAACTCCAATATATGTCACTAGAAATAAAGGGCTCCCTACAGGGCATGTGGCATTTTTAGCTTTGTATGCCAGCTCTGTTATCAAACACATAATATTGATCAAAAATTAAAATACTGTCTTCAACAGAAACCACAGCTTTGATTCTAAAATATCAGCCATGAATGTATTAACAATCAAGCCTCCAAAAGTGAAGATGAATCGGCCTCTGATTAGATTAGAGCTGAAGCTATGTCTCTTGAGAAAAAGAAGAAATCAAGGAATCATCATTCACCTACTTCTAAACAGGATTACATAAATGATTTTCAGATAGATTCTTGTCTGTCCCAATTTTAAAGCTCTCCAAAGATTCCAGTCTCACTCTCCTTTGGTTAGCATACCACAGTAGCACATCCACCATTAGGACCAGCATGATTTATACCAAGCTTCAAGCTCCCTTTCTGTTTTCCTGTCCCTGGTGAGGGTTGGCACTGGTTCATCAACCCTCTCCCAGGAGAGCTCTTTAAATCTTTAAGACAAGTATTCGACTTGACATTCATGCTCTTGTTACTGAGGATTTTATTCTGTTGTGCTATGTTGTTTTTTGTTGGTTTGTTTTTGAGACTGTTCATTTCACTGAAGCAATGGAAAGATTATTTATTAGGTACCAACTAAACAAGGAGCAAAATGCTAAGTAATGAGAATACCAGCAGAGTGCGTTGGATATGTCACAGCAAATATGCAGATGGACTTTCCCTTGCTTTGTTTTTTCTTTAGTTCTGTATCCATATAATCCCCATTTTAGTTCCACGTTTCACCTAATTAAGGAAACTGCTTTAGTTCCATTCGGATCCACTTGGGGCTTTTTTTCAGACACCTCAGTGTTGTCTCAGTCTCCTTAGGGCAAGCTCAGTCCATGTATAGGCCTAGCAACGCTGTGGAAGTATTGAGGGTTTATGAGAATTCAGGCATTTTCGATTCCCTGTAAATTCTCCGTGAGAAGTCACTCTTCTATTTTGCCTTTGGTTATTTTGCTCTAATCGCCCCGCATGGAGATATTTTGGGTCCCCACATGGCCGCTGCTCCTCAGGTTCTCAGTTTCTTTGTGTCCCCACATTTCAACCCAAGGCTCCTTGGTTTTCACCAGCCCTCCTGGTGGCGTTGCTCACCCTTCAGGAAACAGAAAGTTGGAAGATTTCCTACACTTCTCAGAGTAACTCTAGGAAGAAGGGAAATGCTGGTTTAGGGCATCCGTAGAGTTCCTAGAAGCTATTGCTTTGTTTCCATAACTCTTGCCTGGAGCCAAGGAGGACTTCCCAAAGAGGTTCCCTCAGGGCTGCTGCAGGCGGGCCCTTTCTGCTCCCCGCCCCCCACCCCAGGCTTCCACTGCAACAATGGAAGAGTCCTTGCATAGGACCTACCTACACACTCACGGGGACAAGCTAAGCTCTTCCCAAACTGAAAGGGTTTTCTCTACCCCTAAGAGTCTGAATGATCAAGACTTTTACTTGCTTACTTACTGTTCTTTTGTGTTAATTTTACAAATTTTATTCCACCATGCAACTCGAAGGGTAATAAAGTAGTTTCTCACAGGAACACCACACCATTCATGAGATTTCTGATTTGACCAGCCTGCAAATTATTTGAAGTAATGTACACTCGGTAAAATCCTTTGTCCTGTCTTCATAACTACACGTGAGTTTCCTGGAACTTCTCCTGTCTTTACCACCTTTTCATATGTATAATTTCTGTTATTTAAAATTTCCAGGCACACTCCATACATACACTGGCCAAGAATTTGGTTCTCCTAGAATAACGAGGTCAGTAACAGCATTTCACCTACTTCCTGTAAACTGTCATCTACCTCAGTCCTTAGAAATGTTTTCAGATGGAGACAGATAGAAATTAAGTACACACTTTTTTAAAACTCCGTTCTAATGAATAGGAAGAAAAAAGGACTAAGACATGTTCTGATGACTGTATTTCAGGGAAAGTTACAAAGACTTGATCAACCACAAAGCAAGTCTCTTCTCCCCATACTCAGATACTGTAGTGAGGTATTTCACTAGAGAGTTAAAAAGGCATAGAAAGCCCAGCATATCCCATAGGACCCCTTTTATCCTAGTGCTCTGAAAATCCCTAATCATCAGCCTGCAGTATATTTTTAATGATCTACTTTCCAGGGGAAAAATGATATATAATAAGTTTATATATGAAACTTATCAAACATTGTTTGATGAACTTGGAAGAGCCTAAAATGGCTATGATCACAGCATCTTGGTGAGTTAAAGGGAACAGACATGATCACCCCTCTTTGAAAGGCAAGGATGGTGCCCAATAAGAATCCTGAATCTCTATACCTTTGCTCTGGAGCTTAGGTAAGCTTACTTCCCAGTGTGATTATTTACTTTTATTTTCCCTCTCAAAAGTTCTTGTTTGGACAATAAATAATATGGTCACCTTTTCCAGAGCCCAGTGCAGTTTGATTACCAAGGTTTTCCTCCCATGCTGCTCTAAAAACTGCTGACAGCCCAGTCCCCTGACATCGTGGAGGCATTCAGCTCCTCGCCAGAGTTGCCCTCTTCTCTTCAGGACTATTCCCCTGCCTAACAAATGCACATTAGTACCCCTAATAAACTGCCTGCGACTTGCCAGCATTTATGGAGTGATAAAGCCTTTCTTTGAAACACCCACCTTGCTTTTTAGTTAGGAGCAAAAAAAAAATGTTCCCCTAGTCAACATATCACCTATGTACGGCGAGTGAGAAATTGCCCCATTTTCCCCTCCCCCCTGACTCCCCCCCAATGCTGCATTTAGAAAACTCTGTCCAAGAATATTACTCTATAAAAAAATAAAAAACATCATCTCAAAATTATTAAAATCTCTGTGGGAATTCATGATTAATTTTAAGGCCTGGCAGATTAAAATACATTATTATGTACACTCTAGTGCATCCTTTCAGATATTTTCAGAATCTGATTTTGCTCTCTTGATACACACCAATGACTCTACATGTATCTAGTAGATTGCAAGGAATAGATTAGCATTAAAGAGGCAGTATTGTGTTGTTAGGTTGTTATATGTAACTTGTGCTCATACATTAAGAAAAATGTACCTGGCATTCCCCCAGACATGACCAGGCCTCTTAAAAAAAGAGAACAAGTGAGAGAGTCATTAATACTTGGTGACAATACAGTTGTGGCAGCTTTTCTGAAAGTCTGACCTTTGAGGTGTTCACTGACGTTTTCATCCAGTTCCCAGACGGAAGACGAACCACGGTAGCCTGCTAGAAAATGGAATACAGGCGTTTATTTTCAGAAGCTGTCAAACTACCCACTTCCTAATCAGAAAAGAATTATCCTTTTGGCTTTTCCTTGGGCGATCACATTTGCAGGGGCGGAGAGAAAGATAAACCTACAGTTTCCCTCTCTTTGTTAAGCACAAAGAGTAAAATCGATGAAAAGCAAACAAAAATATATACAAACCATATCGTATTTCACTTTCAGAATATTCAAATGCACTGACAGGGAAATTAGCTTGTCTCTTCTTCCTGGATACAACGCATCTGCTTTTTATTACCTTCCTCGTTGCAAGACTTTGAACAAGTAGCGTGGTTCTTGGTTTCTAAGTGTGGGCATCTGTCACCTGAGGGTCACACTGCTCACCAGCAGAGTACACCCAAGGTATTCTGTGAGATGTATGATATCACTAATGAATAGTACCACAGACAAAAATAGAAGATTCTGACTCAGGTAAGGACTTCATAGGATTTTTGACACAGCAATTACGGTAGATATGAGTGCTTTTTGATCCCAACACTACTATACAACAGTAAATTATGTAAAGCCATTTGCATTTTTTATATGATACAACCATACTCTGGTTTCTCTTCAAAGCGAATAAATCTTTCGCCTTTTAAATGATACAACCAAAGGTACGCACAAAGTTGGTCTTAAAGTAAGAGACGACGTGTCCGTGTTGGACCATGTCTCTTTCCCTCCCCTGCACTCCTTTTCCTCTGCCAGATGCTTGCTCTAATTACCCTCCTTCCCCACTGTCAATTTTATAAAATATTTCTGATCTTAAGAATCCCTGATGTGTGGGTTAGATCTCAACATTTTAGCTTATTCTCAATACTCTAAGATGAATCCTATTTCAGGAAGAGCCTCCTCCTCTTCTCTCAGCTGGGCTTCTACCTGCATCTCTTCACCCCTGCTCGCCTCCACCACGAGCTCCATCACCATCTGCCGGCTTCCATCACTGGTCCCTTTACTTCTCCCTCTTCATTTTTCTCCTCTGGTTAGGCAGTTTATGAGTGAGGGGACAAAAGAAGGGAATATTATTAGAGAAGAATACTACTGCAAAGACTCTGCTCGACTTTACTGCTGGCTATATTGGGATACTCCCCTAACTGGCTTTTCCAATTTTAATGACCTTTCAAAAAGTCGTGTGTAGGGGCTGGGGAGCCAGTGTACCTAAGACTACGGCAACCAAGCAGAGACATGACACTTGCAAAATTATCTTCATGTGTACAGGCATATTCACATGCTCACACACAACAAACATTTTTGATCACGATTCTGAGACCCAATTCGTGGTAGTTATATGTTCATTCTAGTATTTTTGGAAGTTTACAGTTTGAAAGAAGATGTGATAACAAGAGTGATCCCCAATTAATTGCCTATTTCCAAACATCAGACTTGACCTTTCTTAATCAGGACTTCAGGTAGTTCTAAGAGACTCAAAATGTCTCCTGAGTTTCTATCCTGCATTTTGATATTTCACATTAATATACAATCCTCCAAAAATAACATATTAATATAGTTTCTGTGTAAATTTTTTTTAATTTTTTTTAAAGATTTTATTTATTTGACAGAGAGAAACACAGCTAGAGAGGGAACACAAGCAGGAGGAGAGAGAGGGAGAAGCAGGCTTCCTGCCGAGGAGAGGGCCCGATGTGGGACTTGATCCTGGGTCTCTGGGATCATGACCTGTGCCGAAAGCAGTTGCTTAACCAACTGAGCCACCCAGGCGCCCCAGTTTCTGTGCAAATTTTTAATAATTTCTCAACTATATTTAAAAGAAAAGCTACCACCTTAAGCAACTAAGAAAGTGACTCCAGTAGAGAAAATGGTCCCATGGCAGACTTGTGATTGAATTCTCTGGACAGGTAGGCCCTTGAACAAGCACCTCTTAAAATTTAACCAATAAGAAAATGGGCAGAAATAACTAACCTTGAGGGAGAAGGATTTTAGTATTCATCAGCTCATCTCAGTTCTACAAATCAGTTGAGATTAGAACCATCTGTCAAATCTGAAACAGGAGTTCAGTGAGAAGTGCACCTGGGCATTTGTGTTGCTGAGTAGGGAAGTGACCTTCCCTGACCAGCCCTTGCAGGAACACCGGTTGTGGTGGAAGAGCAGTCAGGGAGGCAATGCTGCAATCCTGGGGCCAGCCTGGCGAGAGCGCTGGGGGGGGAAAGCGCATGTGAAAGGGGGGCTTTGCCAAATGCTGGCCCTGTCCAATGCCAGCCATGGACTATCTAAGGCAAAGATAAAGTTTCTACGTTTCTGTTACAATGAAAACAGGGAAGAAGAAGCTTTTCGTTAGCTTCAGATGAAGTAAATTCCCAGTAAATAGTAGATGATGTCTAATAAGTATACTTATATATGTAGATATGTAGATAATAGAAAAAAGTGGGGGGGAAGACAGAGAAAATAGTACATGGTAGTATCACTCTTTTCCATCTCATTCTTAATCTCATTATAGGAGAGTAGTATAAAAACTATATGTAAAATTAAAATACAATACATTAAAATTTTAAGCAACATTATTTTCTAAAAATAATGAAACAATGTGATATAATGGAAGAAACAGACACAGGCTGTGGAAGTTACACAGACTCAGGTTTCAATCCTTTTACTACTTAAGTTACTGTGTGTCCTTGGGCAAGTCGCTCAGCCTCTCTGACACCTGCTTCTGCATCTGATAAAGTATAATAAAATGTATCTTACATGGTCACTGTGAAATTCAAATACATACTGAGTATCTGGCACACTGGTTTTCAAATATAATTTAGGTGGCTTCCATTTCCCTCAGTCTTGATAGCATAAAGCACAAAAGAGTGTCATTCGATTTCAGACAAGGAGCTAGCGTTCTTTCTCAAAGACAGGAGCAAGGACAGGACTCCAGCTGCAGAACTGAAATAAAGTCCAGAGCCAGAAGGGCTAATCTTGGAATCCACAGGCAGGGGGAAATTAAGACATAAATCCTGGAAATAACAGAAGTTCTACCAGCCACAGGACTAGAGTTAGTCTGAGGTGAGCAACGTGGATTGCCGGATCCAGTTTCCAACCCAACCCGGGCGTGGCTGAGCCATAAAGGACTTGTGCCCAGGAAATAGGAGCGAAGGAGCCAGTCTGCAGCCTTGGTGATGTGTATCTGGATAAATCCTTAATGTAATCATGCTATCTGGAGAGAATATTGATGTATGAAGGGTTTACAGCCATGGCTGTCTCTTAGAAGGAAGTATTTATTTATTATTTGTTTGAATAAGTTGTTCTGCTCCCGAGTAGGAAAGAGAAGGCAGTGAGGCTAGTTTACACATTCACAAGGGTGTGGCCTGGAAAAAGAAGGGTTTATAGGGAAGATTGAGCCTGGGAGTGGGAAGAAGATTCTTTTAAAGATTTGGAAGAGAAGGAGGGGCAGCTGACTGTCCTGTGCTCTCTAGTTTGGGAGTTTTATGGGGAAGTTATATAATTTGTTTGTACAATGCAATCTCCCTTCCTTACCCTACAAGTGGATTCGGGGTTAACAAGAATATTAACGATAGCTGGGTATCACATGTTTACTTATACGCTGTTCCAAGCTTTCTGAGTAAGTTACTCCTCACCACATACCAGGGACATAGGTCTTTGCCTTCATTTTACGAAAGAGGAGATTAAAGCATAAAGAGGCTAAATATAACTTTTCCTCAGTTACCGACCCAGTAAATTAAGGAGCTGGAATTCAAACCCAGGTCGCCTGGTTTCAGAATCTGTGCTCTAAGTTAGAGAGTAGTTCTGAATTCTAGAGTCTGGTGTGTGTTCATTTTTATTTATTTATTTATTTATTTATTTATTTATTTATTTATTTATTTAAAGATTTTACTTATTTATTTGACAGAGAGAAACACAGCCAGAGAGGGAACACAAGCAGGGGGAGTGAGAGAGGGAGAAGCAGGCATCCTGCCGAGCAGGGAGCTGGATGGAGGGCTCGATCCCGGGACTCCAAGATCATGACCTGAGCTGAACGCAGCTCCTTAAGGCCAGCCACGCAGGAGCCCCTGGCATGTGTTTATCTTTAATGAGGCAACACATGAAGAAGAGAAAAAGATAACCCAAGTTTATTCTAACCAGAACAGGAGCAATAGTAATAGTGACAGCAGCCACTGCACTTTTCTTGTAGTGTGCAAGGGACCAAGGCTGAGCACTCTATATATTACTTAACCCTCTAAACAATGCATACAGTAGTCACCATCACCATCCAGTTAATGTCAGCGAGGAAACTGAGCTCATAAAGATGAAGTGACTTGTGTCAACACTAAATGAGATATATCTATGCATTTATAGTTCCTGGTTTTGAGTTGTTTCAGCTTCTGAATCAAGACAGATGGTGTTATGGTGGCAGACCCCATTCTGGAGAGCCAAAGGAGGACTGGTGAAACAAAGGGGATGAAATCACTGGGGACAGTGTGATTGCTAAACACTTCCTTCAGCTGGCCAGCTCATCCACAGGAGCCCCTCAACTCATGAAGTGTCTATGAGATAGATTAAGCCCCTCATCTAACGTAGGGGCATCCCTGCAGCCACACACACACACACACACACACACACACACCCCTCATCATATCCTCTTTCTCGACTTAAACTTAGTATCATGAAGGTAGAGCTAAAGAGGAAGCCAAAAATAAAGGCCTTCAGGTGCTCTAGAGTTTCCATTTTCACAGCATTATTAGACAATGACTCATAGAATAGACCCTGACCATGATGAGTTTAAATCCAAATATACTGAGATTTCCATTTACTACTAGGGTTGAAGCCCTGCCTTGATTCCCTAAAACATCACAGTGGAGCAGGCGCTGAATTCTAAACATCCTTACAATATTAATTCCCCTTTGTATTTCAGGCAGCTTAGCCAGCAGCTTTGGGCAGACCTGCAAGGAGGAAAAAGAAGCAAGAGAAAGGAGAAGGGGTGATCACTGACGCATGAACTGAGGGAACTCAGCCATTCACAAAAGGATTCCGTAGTCATCATGTAAAAGGGGTTCTTTGTAAATTCCTCACTCATTTTTATTCTTTTCTTGCTGCAAGATCTTTTGTTTTGAATGGAAGGGAAACTATAGGAAAGTATCATCAAAACCAAAAACAAAATAAATAAGGGGAAACCAATAAGTTTGGTCATTACCTGAAGAATTAAAAGTGAGCTATTTGTAATCCCAATATCCTCTGCTGGAAAATTCATTCATTCATTCATTGTTTTAATCAACAAATATTTACTAAACAGACACAAAGCCAGGAAAGGGAGATACAATATAAACAAAAAAGATGACATCATTGTCTTTATGGAGTTCATATTCTACTGATAGAAAAAATCAGTGAACAAGTACATGCTTAAATAAACTTATATTCATAAATATATGAAAGAAAGTAACAGAAATAAAAATAACAGGAATGGAAATGGTACTTTGGAGCCATATTAAAGTGGATGGCTGGAACAGAAAACAGAACAAATCACATTAAAAAAAAATTCCCACTCAGTTAAACACTTTTTTTCAACAAACATTCAGCACTGTGCTAGGCATGGGTACATTCTTGTTTTTAATTGCAACGCCATCTAGATGGGAAAATAGGAAGAAGGATGGACACATCATTACAATACTCCAAGACAGCTGCTCCAATGGAGGTATCCACGGTAGAGCAAAGTAGACTAATCAGAGAAGTCTCCCAAAGAGGTTGGACCTTCAAAGATGAGCAAAAACTAAAGAAATGGTAATGAATGTAGAAAGATAACTGGAATGTTTTTGGAGTAATATTATAACAAAGAGATACATGTTTCCTAAAGGAAATTGAACTTCATCCTGTGGACAATGAGGGGCTACAGAAACTTGTAAGCAAGGAGATGCCATCACATTAATGTTTGAGAAAAACTACCATGATGGAAGTGCAAGGAATAATTTAGATCAGCCAGAGACAAAGCCAGGAAGACTAGCTAAGAAGTAATTAGGTCACAGGAGAGAGGCCCTTCAGCCAAGTTTTCTACTAATAGTAGCCCCAGTGAGGATTGTGGAATGATATAGTCTGGAGAAGAAGACACAGCCATACACAGCCCTTGCTCAGAGGTCAATGGACCATCTCTCAATGCACACAGACATGCCTTCCCAAGCTGGGAGCTGTGAAAACTGTGCAAAAGAGGGCTAGAGGTGGGGATGGTCCCTTCCCTGAAAGACTGAGCTTACAGCTGCAAATCACTATGTATCTCCACCTTTTGCAAATGTAGACCTAAAGAGGTGCCCTGTCTGCAGCTCTGTATGTGTTTCAGTACTTGTTGGATGGAAAAAGAATACAACTTGTCCTGTTTCAGAAAGTCACATGTGCCATTAAGAATCAAATGTGCTACAGTGCATTATGCTAAGTGAGATAAGTCCATCACAGAAAGACAAATACCGCCTGGGTGGCTCAGTTGGTTAAGCGACTGCCTTCCACTCAGGTTATGATCTGGAGACCCGGGATCAAGCCCAGCATCGGGCTCCCTGATCGGCGGGAAGCCTGCTTCTCCCACTCTCACTCCCCCTGCTTGTGTTCCCTCTCTCACTGTGTTTCTCTCTGTCAAATAAATAAATAAATTAAAAAAAAAAAAAAGGCAAATACCATATAATTTCACTCCTATGTGGAATTTAAGAAAAAAAACAGATGAACATAGATGAAAGGAAAAAAAAGAGAGACGGAAGCAAACTATAAGAGACTCTTAACTATAGAGAACAAACTGAGGGTTGATGGAGGGAGATGGGCAGGGAAATGGGGTAAATGGGCAGTGGGCATTAAGGAGGACACTTGTGATGAGCACTGGGTGTTATATGTAAGTGATGGATCACTAAATTCTATTCCTCAAACTAATATTACATCATACGTGAACTAACTAAAATTTAAATAAAAAGTAGAAACATAGGGGCGCCTGGGTTAAGCCTCTGCCTTCGGCTCAGGTCATGATCTCAGGGTCCTGGGATCGAGGCCCACTTCGGGCTCTCTGCTCAGTGGGGAGCCTGCTGCCTCTATGCCTACTTGTGATCTCTCTCTCTCTGTCAAATAAATAAAATATTTATAAAAAATTGAAGCATAAAAAAAGAATCAAATGTGGATGGATTCCTTGAGACCCGTATCTATCTAGACCTCCAAAATTTGAATTTCATTTGGAACAAATAAATCTACACTAGCTATGCCTGTGTAGAAAGTAAAAATATCATTAGCATTATAGATCTCATTGATCATCTTCATAATTGTTCAGTAGCCATGATCCTAATTTTAGACATTTATTTCAAATATCTTTATCCTTTTTAAAAGTGTTTGGAAAGTGTGGTGTTTAAACTTGCAGAGCTGTCTTGGGTCTGTTTTTTGTGTTTTTGTTTTTGTTTTTTTTTTTTTAAGATTTTATTTATTTGACAGAGAGAAACATAGCCAGAGAGGGAACACAAGCAGGGGGAGTGAGAGAGGGAGAAGCAGGCTTCCCGCCGAGCAGGGAGCCCGATGTGGGGCTCGATCCAGGGTCTCCGAGATCATGACCCGAGCCGAAGGCAGTCCCCAACCAACTGAGCCACCCAGGCGCCCTTTGGGTCTGGTTTTATGCCATTTCCTGTTTGAAAACTTCAGGTGTTGCTTTCAACTCTCGCTGCTCTTGTCCACCACCGATGATTTGTCAGCCTGACATATCAAGCAGGACCTTGCACTAGAAGCCCCGTACACCGGTAGACAGGAAGTGCAAGATACATTTTTAATATGCAAAGATGACATGGAGAATAAAATAAGGCCACCCCAATCTAATGATAGAACAAAATCCATTCCCTTCTTCTCATTCTAATTCTTGACATTTTCATATTGGCTATAAAGGTATTTCCTACATAGCTCACGTCCCATCCCCCTTCATAATGCCCAAGATAAGAACTGTTTTGCTTTTGTGATAAGAAGCTTGTATTGTCATGCAGAGAACAACCAACACACTTATCACAGATCCAGAAGACACGATTCTCTTTCTCTCTTAGGTTTACTCACAGCTCCTTAGAAGTTTGGGCAATGTTTAGATCACATGAATTGGACAAAAACCATCTCTTTCAAAAGCCAAAAGCCTGAAATACCTCCCTAGGGCATCCTGAGCTTTGAGACTTTCACACTAACCCCTGAAACATGAATTATGATTTTTTTCTCTCATGTAATTATTTTTCTATAATAGTTTTTCTGCTTTCTAGTTCTATGCTTGTCTCCTTTCTCTACCTCAGAGAGGATGTTCCAAGATCGATCACACATGAATGAGAAAGAGTCACCCCAGCCTCCAAATTCCAGTCAGGGAGAGGCTCGAGTATGGGATATAAAATGCGTCTTGTTTCTTGGTTTTAATGGAGAGCTATTGGTGACACCTGACCTGGGATACAGTGACCCAGTTCCCCCATCTCATGGAAGGCACTCCAATTTACCCATTCTCTGAGGTGATCAACCCAAGGGCAAAGAAGAACAAGTAATAAGGTGTTCTTGTCATGCAGCTCAAGATTTTTAAAACACATTAACTGTAATTTTTAGATAGTCAGAATTTAGTGAACCATTAAAAGTGACCCAGTTCACTGAACCAAACTGAACCGAACAGATGGAATTCCACCCTCACTATGCTTGAGTGACTCCAAGAACAATGCAGAGTCCTCTTTTAAATCCCTCCTCTGAGCTGCTTACCTCATTTATGCAAACATGTGGGGGATGCTTTGGTCATTTTTATATTTGTCTTTTCTCTTATTACAACCGGGAGCTGGAGGCTGGTGCTCAGAATGGGCGGGGTTGATGGGACCGGATACTGTGCTCCGCAGCCCGTTCCTATATGGCTGTTTTTTCTGAATTGCGAGGCTTGATGATGTCCTGATTTCTTTTTCCTTTTTCAGAACCTGTGTCACATCCAGCCCTCTTCATTGTATGACTCTCTTCTTTACCTCATAGTCTCTCTTTCTTCCCACAAGCATAAAACATGTGCCGGAGGTGAGATCCCCCCTTCTTTCCTCTGCTAGCTAAGCTTCCTCCTCAGCCTTCCAGGCAAACTGGCTAGGGAGACCTGGAAAATCAAGCATCTATCCTTCAACCTCTCCTATGAAAAAGTGGAGCTGATAGAGACTTTCTCCTGAATCAGCAGCCATCCCTGTGCGCCAGAGTCCCCGGCAACAATGCAGTGCATCTTCCATAATTTTAAAAATCCCAGATATTCTGAAGAACAGTATGATGCAACTGCTGGAAAATGAAAATGAAAGGCCTCTCAGAGCCTCTAGGCAGTGAGGAAACAGTGAGAATATCTCACAGAAAGAGATACATAAAAGGTTAAAATTGTGGCAAAATAAGAATAAAACCCAGAGACCAAAACAGAGCCATCTGTATCTACACAGACTTTAGAAAAATAGAGATTAGAGGGGTTTCATTATGCCGGCTCTCACGTGAGCGGGGAAGCTGTAAAACAAACTGTGTTACGGGCTCGGGATGAGGTCTTGGAAGTGGAACCAGAATGGGTGCACATTTGTTTGTTTTCGTCTGTATCAGCTCTAAGTGTTAATTACCATAGTGCACTGCATTAGCTCTGTGTCTGTGGAGCGGAGAGAGGACCCGCGCGGTCCCCACCCCAGTCTCCACGGAGCTTCTGTGCACCCAGGCCGTCTGGCCTGCTGGCCTCCGCGTAGGGCAGGGAGATGCGAACTTGAAATCCAAATCGGAGCTGGGCTCCAAATTTGAGAAATGGCCAGTCAATTAACCTCTGCACGTTGCTCACTCTTCTGCAGGAAGGGAATGTTAGTGATGCTACTTATGACCCTGAGGAAGCTCACCGCTCCATTCTGGTTTGGAAACTAGGTCAGCAGCCGCGAAAGCAAATGCTGGCGTTCAAGTCTCCTTATCCCTGGTTTCCTGGCCTTCACGGACCTCAAGCCCTGGTCTTCTCCACCGCCTGCCCTCACGCGTGCATAAAGAAAGGTGTGCAAGTGACCACCGATGCCTGTGTGCAGTCTGACCCCATCTTCTTCTGTGTGGTCATTCTGACATCTGGCCAGAGGGCCTGAGGCAATATTGGTCAGTTAAATGTTTTATATATATATATATATATATATATATATATATATATATATATATGTGTGTGTGTGTGTGTGTGTGTGTGTGTGTGTGTATGCAATTCCTCTTACCCTTAGTAATAGCCAGGTATTTCATTCATTTATTCATCTATCAAACACCTACTATGTACAGATTCTATGGAGACAGAAAGATGAAAAAGGCGATCATTGTCCTAAATGATGTCTAGGGGTGATCAGTCACACATGACAATGACAATATAAGGACGCGGTGGGGCCTCTACAATGGCTTGCATGGTTTGCTCTCAGTGCAACTCAAAACAACACAGAAGAAAGAAAGAAAGAAAGAAAGAAAGAAAGAAAGAAAGAAAGAAAGGAAGGAAGGAAGGAAGGAAGGAAGAAAGAAAGAAAGAAAGAAAGAAAGAAAGAAAGAAAGAAAGAAAGAAAGAAAGAAAGAAAGAGAAAGAAGACCCTACCAAACTATTGTAGTTAAATAATAAACATGTTTTGTGTACCTGTTACCTTTCAAAAAGGGTCTCAGACACTGTCAGCAAAAACTTTCCTGAGAGAGAAGAGTGCGGATGTTCTTTTCAATTATCTTTGTGTCCTTGCCTTAAAATGGTCACAACTGCAGCATCACTGATGTCATCTGGAATTTCTTCATCATTCTCAAGCTTCAAGATGAGAGCGAGGAGCCATAGTGTGCGTTTTCCTCAGCCGATTTGAAGATTTCAGCAGGGATTCCATCAGCTCCAGATGCCTTGTTGTTTTTCATCTGCTTGATGGCTTTCCTCACCTCATAAAAAGTTGGAGGGATTTTGAGATTGCCACTGATTGGAAGTTGTGAGATAGAGTCGAAAACACTCCCACTGATAAAATAATTTCCATCCAAGACCTTGAAATGCTCTTTTCAATGTGTGTTGACATTTTCTCTCTCACTGAGCAGTTTTCAAGCACCCTTATCTTCCTGCTAGCTCTTATACAGCTTCAGTAGCCTCAAACCCAATCCGTGTGGAGGTCGCATCGACTTTACCATGACATCTCACCATCTGCCCTGCATGTTAGAGCGCTCCTTCAATCTCTACCTTGACCTCCAGATGTATCAATGTCTTCTTTTAGGATCAACAACAATGCCAAATGCCAAAAGACTAAGAGCAAGAGAATCGTGGCAGACTTAGGTTCAAGATTGTTGTAAGATTTCCAATTTGCAACTACCAAATAATGTTTAGGAGAGTCAGGGCCTAAAAAAGCAGGGGTGTGAGGGAGAGAGGGGAGAGGCCTTAGGGAGAAACTAGCATATTATGGCCCTTGGAATATTTATGTTAGGTCAGAAGTTGTGCATTGATTCACATGGGAATCCATTGTTTTGATTTAAAAGTCTGTTCTCAATAGCAAATTGAGTTCAGAGTATTCTAATCTTACAGGAAATAGTTCTGAGAAATTGGCTTGCCCTTGTTCTCTGAGTAGAGGCACCTATCCTATTTACAGGAACTTATTTGGATTACAGCTTCAATTTTATCATGAGAGTGTTATAGCCCCAGTATTGCTTAGGATTCTTATAGTTTACTCTCTAGTATCAGAAAGCATCATTCAGCATAGCGACCTACTGCAGTTTTCTGCCCCTTTTATTTAATACAGAATAAGCATTACATATATTGAATTATAACTATCTTCATCATAAAGTGTTAGAACTGGGTAGGGGCCAGTAATCTGATTTTATTAGTGAGGAAACAGAACAATGAAATGACAGTTGTCCCAAAGCTGCACTGGATGGAGGTGAGAGCTGTTCTAGAACTCACTGTTTCCAGGACAAAGTCCTCCAGCCATGAGACCCTTTCTCTCTTGACAGTGTTACATCTAATAAGGAATAAAATCCAAATCCCTTATCCTCTCTAATTTCTCTTGTAAACAATACCCAGGAAACAAGAGCTCACTATTATTAGTCTTCATATGATTTGCCAAAACTCCCAATCTGTATCTATTAAACATAATCAGACCACGAATCTTTAGTGCATTTAGTTACTCAGCAGTGTGAAGCACTACAGCTGCTAAATATCATAGCACTGACACCAATAATATTCCTTGAAAATCTCAGTGTGTAGGATACCAGACATGTGTGTGTGTATGTGTGTGTGTGTGTGTACAAAAGACTATTTCATTTTGAAGGGAAGAGCCATTACAAGGACCGTAAATGTGTGTGTTTCTAACAAAGAGGAGAGAATTACAGGAATTCTGTAAATGTAGACTATAAGATGCATGACCCGCAAGACAACTCCAAGCTACAGAGTAGTTTCACATGTTGCAGTCTCAAAGAAACATCAGGATTGAGGAAAGACTAGCAATTGATGATCTTCTGGAGCACAGGAGTTGGTTTATGGGTCTCTACTGGGCCTTGAACACATCAGTCTTGAACCATCATTGTACATACCCAGTGAGCAAATCATATAATTCTGCTGTAGACTTTCAAAGACAGCAGAAAGCATAAATTCCTGCTCTTGAGTTACTTATTTTCTAAAAGGAAAACAGGACACAAATCGGAGGCAGGCAAATGAGGTCCAAATTATTACAAGGAAGAGTAACAAAATGTTCAATCTTTGAAGGCAAAATTTCAACCTTTGTGCAAAGTATAGAAGGCCTTCATCTAGGAACTTGATTAGTTCTGGCCTGCTTTCTTCTGACTCTAGTTAATAAATTAGAGCCCTGTCTCCAACCTATCATACCTCCCTGCCTTTCACAGCCTAGCCTACCTTGATCCATTCACTCATGCATTCATTCTGCAAATATTTAGTAAACATCTCTCATGTAATAGAGCTGTGCTTGATACTTTGATGAGAAAGCCAATGTGCCTGCCCTTGGGGGTGTTTAAAGTCAAATGAGAATGAAAAAAAGAAAAAGATTATTAAAATACAAGAGCTCACTATTATTAGTCTTGAAGTCCTCTATAGTGATGGGCATATACTGGTAAAGAGTATACAAACCGAACTTGGGCATTAGAAAACATCATGTCAAATCTGAAACTTTGCATGTTTGATAGGTTTCTGAGAACAAAGAGAATACTTGAGAATAGCAAACAGGAACAAGATAAAAAAAAAAGTCCTTGTTATGCTGATCTTACAAGGTTGAATTTTTTATTGGAGGGGGTGCAATGAAGCAAGTTTCTTCTTAATATGTTCTTAACATCATTAAAGGGA
Organism: Spilogale gracilis; assembly: GCA_004023965.1. NCBI lineage: Eukaryota > Metazoa > Chordata > Mammalia > Carnivora > Mephitidae > Spilogale > Spilogale gracilis. The sequence continues at coordinate 19,817 of PITA01002908.1, forward strand.
GACAAGATGGGACCTAAACAATCCATCACACAATATTTTACTGTTATCAGTTGCATGCAGGTTATCAGAGAAATGTTCAAGAAAATAATTCATTTTAAGATCTAATATTCTATCGCAATCTACCTAAAGTTTATCTTCCCCACCAGCTTCCCAATTATGCAGGGCCTATCCTCCCAGGTATGTACTTCCTGGTCCTACCCCTCAGATTCCCTGGTGCTCTTAGGTTCCTTCATCCCTGTCTTCCACTTCACAGATGAATGAGGGAAAGAAAAGGAAACAATCATTTCATCTGGCCTCAAACACGGTAGAAAGCCCATAGCACCTCCCTGAGAGTTATCATGCTAGGAAAGATCTTCTGCTCCTTTCTCTGCTGACAGTTGCTTCAGTAGAGACACTATTTTGTTATTGGTATAGGTTGGCCCAGAAAGCGAGTGGACAGGTCACACTGTAAGAATATGTTTATGGTGCATTTACACATTCACACGAGGGAAACGCCGTGTGCTGCTGTATTTTGGAAGGTGGTGTGCCCCAGAGCAGGGGTGAGGGGGAGCGAAGAATAACACAGAAAGACATTCTAGTGCAGGGAGTCCTGGTGTTTGGAATGGCTGTGATCCGATTTGGGTTTGAGAAGCCTTCCTCTGGCGACTTTGAAGGGAATAGCTAGAAGGCAGCGTAACTGGAGGGAAGGAAAGCACTTGAGGCCTATATTGGTTTTCTATTGCTGCTGGAACAAATTGCCAAAAATTCAGTGACTTAAAACAACATAAATATATTTTCTTACAATTCTGAAATTCAGAAAACTAAAATGGGTCAGCAGGGCTGTATTCATTCCTTCTGGAGTCTCCAGGGTGAGAATCCATTTTTTTTTTTTTTCCTTTTCCAGCTTCTAGATGCTTTCTGCATACCTTGCAAGGTTCATGACCTCACATCACTCCTGCCTCTGCCTCTATCATGTCACATCTGTGTCTCTCTCTGGCCCTCCTGCTTCCCTCTTATAAAAACTGGTGATTATATTGCACCTCCTGACATAACCCAAGATAACCTGTCTCAGAATCCTTAAGTACATCTGCAAAGTTCCTTTTCTCCACATAAGGTAACACATGTGTAGATTCTAGAGGTTAGAATGTGGACGTCTTTCTGGGTGGGTATTATCTGGCCTACCATAAGGCCTTTGAACTGTCCAGGTGGGCGGATTTGAGAGATATTCAAAGAATAGAATTAGGATTTGGTTATCGTCTGGTTGTGGATATGGCATAATAGAGAGGAATGTCCAATAAAACCCCATACTTCTTAACTTGCTCAATTGGAAGGGATAGTGACATTTTCTGAGATAGGCTATGCAAGAAGCAGATTTGGGGGAAGTAGGGAGAATAATGAGGTCAATTTTTGTCAGTTGACAAGTGAATATGTAGGTCTGCTCCTCAGGAAAGGAACTATAAACTAAAAGATGTATATCTGGACATCATGAAGGGGGGAAAAAAACAAGATAATTGAACAATTTAAAGTAAATGAAATCTGTCAGGAAGTATATGTAAAATGAGAAGAGATAAGGCCCAGGGACAGAGGAATACCAATATTTTAAGTTCTGGCAAATCTTCGAAGATTCTAGAGAGACAGAAAGGATATAATGAACCTATTTCCTCCTACTAGTCCCCATCCTTTCTCTCTCTCTTCTTGCCTTGTCTCTGCCCAAAGCTTGGGACTTAGTAACTACACAGTCTTTCTCTGATCTTCAAGGAAGCACTGATTCTGTATTACCCCCCAATAAATGCTCCACCAGCACTCCTGTTGAGACTATCTGGCATCACTAAGGAGATAGAAAGAAGGGAACAAAACAATAAATGTCCAGAATAATGTGTAACAGACAGGGTGAATGCAGACTCGGTGGTTAAGAAGCCTTTCATCTTTCTGCCTCTTACTCTTATCTCAACACCTTCCTCTCTGGAGCAGCCATCAGAACAATCAAAAAGAGAGGAGAGAGGTCAAGTAAAACGTTCCCCAGTCCCCATCTGCAAGAAGGTGAGGCCCTCTGGGAGCCACGCTGGGCCACCCTCTTTCTCCTGCTGTGACGAGACCTCCATATGCAGGACGATGTTCCGGTGGGAAAGGTGGCTTTTTCGTGTTTTAAGGATCAGTTCATCTTCCTCTGGGTCGAGTTTCTGAGAGGTTAGCCATGTAAGCTGAAGGGTCTTGGGCCCAGGAGGCAAACGTGATGGAAGGTATCTGTGAAGACAATGGCTCTGAGGCAGCAGGGACCACGACAGAACAGCCCTCATGGTTTCAGTGGACTCTGAAAAATCTGAAATCAGAGTCACAGCTCGCCTTAGACTTGCATCCAGTGTATTACTCTGCTGCCTTTAGTTTATGCCCAGTTACAAATCACATTTCCCTCAAGGGCAGGCCCCCAAAAGCATCACAGCATGAAAGGGGGAAAAAAAGTTCTAGGCTTTGGTCCATTGCTGCGCTCTCCCAGACCCACAGGGCTGCTGGTGGAGTGGGAGAGTGTGTGAGCAGCGCCTGCTCTGTGTAAGCAAAGCCGGGGGCTCTCACAAGAGTTCCTCAGCATTAAATTCTCCTTGGACAGTTCTCTTAACTCCCCTGCTAGGTCTCCAGTGGTCCTCAACCCTGAATTCATAGAAGAAACTGGGGAGTGAAAGAAAGAAAAAGAAAGAAAGAAAGAAGGAAGGAAGGAAGGAAGGAAGGAAGGAAGGAAGGAAGGAAGGGGAAAGAAAGAAAGAAAGAAAGAAAGAAAGAAAGAAAGAAAGAAAGAAAGAAAGAAAGAAAGAAAAGCAAATGCCAATTATGTTAGGTGGGATCCCTGGGATTCAGATCCAGGCATTGTGGTTTTTCTAAAATGCTTCCCAGGTGATTTTAACCTACAGCCAGTTTCGAGAACCTTAAGAACATATCCTGTGGCACAGCTGCTGGTGAATGAGATTCAGCTCAAGAGCCCACTGATTTCTATTTTGACAGCAACTGGAAATACCGGCTGCCACTTCCCTCAACGGATAACAAACTCTGAACTACCACAGCCAGCAAGCCCTCCCAGAACACGGATAGCTGCTTGGCACACCACCTCTTCCCCTGAAGGAAGCTGTGAGAAGGCTCCCGGAGTACAGAGGTGTGAAAGGAATGCTCTCACTCTAAAACAAAAGAATGAATGTACTCATGAGAATTCTTTCTGATTTCTTCCATGGCTAAATCAGAAATCAATTACATAATTCTTATTTGGCATGTTTATCATCTATGGAAGGACTTTTGTCATCGGTCAGAATTCACATCTCTCCTCCGCCACTTACCCTGTGCCACAGGCAGGAGACAGGGTCTGAGTCCATCTCCTGGCCTCTGCCTATGCATACGCAGTGCCTGGCACAAACTCGGGCCCTTCCTTTCCTCCAGTAAGGAAATTTAAGTTACATAAGGCCAAGCCCATGTCTGAAGGAACCTCCAGGGTGTCTGGTTGGCTCAGCTGGCTGAGAGGTGGGCTCTCGGTTTCAGCTGGGGTCACGATCTCATTGGTCATGAGATGGAGGCCTGCCTGGAGCCCCAGGCCAAGCTCTGAGTCAGGCTCTGTGCTCCGCGGGAAGTCTACCAGAAGATCCTCTCCCTCTGCCCCTCCTCATGCTTGCACACTCACTCTCCCGCGCACATGCGAGTGTAAAATAAATAAATAAATTTTGGGGGGGGGAGACCCCTCCAATAGAAATAGAAAGTTAAGGCAAAAATTTATGAAATGTTTAAACACACCAAAAAATTACTGACTCTCAAGTCAAGGCAGAAGATGGTTAATTACCAAAATGGTTGCAGAGACAAAACTTGGCGAGTGAGTTCAGAGGAAAAAGAACACAATATATTACTCATTTTGATAATCGGTAACAATGAGGAAACATTTACGAAGAAGTGTGGGTCTGTTCTTAGTTTTAAAGGCCACACAGGATTTGGATTAGCTGAGAGGAGGGAGAAGGGCTTTACTGATAAAAGAATCCTGAGAATCAAAGCAAAGGGCCATTATTGAGTAAAAGGCCTGTTTCTCTGTTAATTATTTTCTGATACATCACTTGGAAACAGCCTCCCAGGAGCCACACGGTGTTCCCTCTTCAACAAAATCAGATAGGTTTTGCCGTTTTCTTTTTCACATCCCTGTTGTAGGCGGGGGTTTCCACTCGGCCCAGCAGGGTCACCCTGAAGGGAACCGCGGGCCTCCATCTGTGGCAGTGGATTGTGAGGGGAGGCCACAGATCAGGTTGTTCTTTGCCCCTGAAGTGTGGTAGAAGGTAGATCCCTGGGGAGAAGGTGTCACGGCATAGGCACTCCAGACCGACGCCCCTGTACAGAGGATCTCAGCCCTCTGTCACTCCCTGTGCCGTCTGCACAGCGGCAGCAAGCTGCCTCACAAAACAGTGATAGTGATCCATTTCTTGAATTTGTAATCCCTCTATGTTTTGTCACTGATTGTGAAGAGCTTTGTGATGCAAAATATACAATATAAAATGATTTGGGGATGAATACGGCTTCCGCACTCACCTGAGGGTGTCCTTCCTTCCAGCCCTTTCCCCGTGTCCCCACTTGATATAAATGAGAAACCGAAAAGCTGAGCAAAAACTTCCCTTTTTTGCACTCTATCATGTGAGAATTCGGCCAAGCAAATGAAACTCACCTGTCCGGCCAAATGTAGAAACTCCCTTCCCAAGGTTTGGGGCGTAATGAAACCCAAGGTGTGCTTCACGGAGCCAAGCACTTTTCTCCTTGAGCCGTCAGCCCCTGTGCACAGCAAGGGAATTTTAGCCCATTATGTTTCTGATTCATTTGCACTTAACTCATCAAGATATTGTTTTGTACGAGCTGTTTGATGTCCGAAGCACCTTATGAGCCTTTTTACGACCCTTTTATCTGAGAAGCTGGGAGTTATGCCTAGCCAAGAATAAACAGAACTCAAAGGTTCGAGCTCAGTTCAAAACATGGAACCCCTATTTAGGCAAAGGCTAAGCAGTCTGTCCTTTCTGAGTTTTGCAGGGTTTATTTAGAAAGAGACTGAGGGGTATATAAGAGAAGGGAAAAAAGAAGCCTGATCCAAAACTGCTTTACTTCAGTCCTGGGAATGGTTGCCATTAATTAGCATGGAAAAATATATCCTCTTTCATATCCAGCCTATTTTTGAAGTGAGGTATAATGATAAGCAGATTTCATTTTGTTGTCTCCTAAGCAGCGGTTCTTAATCAGATGAATGAACTTGTTTGTACTAGTTAACTTTGCTGGAGTTTAGGAGTTGTATTTAAAACAGATTTTATCCTACAGTGATATTAATTTGATAGGATCCATGATCTGTAAACCATTGGTTATCTTGGTCTCTCCTGATAAGGAAAAAAAGTGCCGAGGATTTCCAGTTGGTGAGCACATTTGGGCAGAATCTTTCACACGTCACAAATTGCAGATGGGAGGCAGTGATCTCGAACATGCAGTCACATTGCGTGACCATCTGACACCTTCCATTTAGAAAAATAATACTTTCCTCCCAGCATACGCTCCCTGCTGCAACCAGCACCAAAAATTATGCCTGGGAGAGCCGTTCCTCCTAGACCAGGGTCTTAAATATTTCTTAGGCGGCTTTTAAAAGATTCATACTGCAGCAGCACCTAGCTCACACCCTAGTCACCCTTAGAAAAATCCTGAAAGGCGACTTCTGAAAGATGCAGCTGATAACAAAAACATCCACCAAGAACAAAAGGGGGTGGGGGTGGGGAAACTAGAAGGAGGAGGAGAAAATTACACCAGACACATTTGTAAGGTGATTTATTCTTGTCTTCTGTGTGATTCAAGCATATTCACGTTAAAGTCAATGGACTTCTTTGTCGGCTCATTTCTAAGCTGCTTCACAGTGGCATAGAATTCGCAGTCCCCAGGAGGGGGACGGGAGTCTCTGGGATTGTATATAACTTGCTCTTCCGCCAGTGTTCTGCACTAACCCTTGCTCATTTAAGACAAGGAAGAACATCTCTGCCTGGCCTCCTTCCCCGTACGTTTAATGACCCCTGGCAATAGGAACGGCAGTGATTTCCGAAAGATATGTTCAACCGGAGAGATTTCTAACCAGAAATTCAGAATTCTGATAGACTGTCCAAATGGGCACAGTTTATTTGCTGATAAACAAAGGCCGTGGCAAATTCTGTATCCAATTTCTGTACACACACACACACACACACACACAGAGCATGAGTAACTGTCCCCTCTTCGTTCCCAGAATGAAAGCAAACATGCTTCTACACCCAGCTAGGTCACCAATATCAATTTTGCAAGAATGAAGAAGGCCTGAGTAGCTACTAGCGGGGGTGTGTGTGTGTGTGTGTGTGTGTGTGTGTGTGTGTGGCCCTAACCTGTTTTCTTAGAATCCTGTGGGGAGAGGGGGAGGGGAGGGCTCTTCCCTCCATGATCACAGAACAAAGGTGGCCAAAACAACCACCTGCTTTAAAAAAAATGCTACCTTCTTCCCATTTTCACACTGCCCTAGGTTTCGGGGGATTTCCCAGCAGTAGCAAATGAATGGTTTTAAGGTTGTACATATCAGGATTTAGCCAAAATATTTAAAAAGAGGGAAACTTTTTTTGATTAAAACCAAATGGCACTTGCAAAATGAATACCCTACTCCCTTTTCTTATAGAAAAGGGGAGCGGAGAGCTCGATAATTATGTGTAATATTCACACTATCTTTCACTTTTCTAATGAGGGGAAACTGCTTGAAAAGTTGCTTCATCAGAGAGATAGACAGGTGGGTTTGTTCTCAGGAAAGCCCTTGTGTCAACTGCAGAGGATTTGACTTATTTTCCTGTGGCTCTTAAGAAACAGAGAAGCAACACTCATTTGTACAATTAGCTCCACTTCTGTATCCAAGGGACAAGAACAGCAAGTAGAGGACTTTAAAAATAATAATAATAATAATGAACAAGAGAATGCTGTTTTGATCAGGACTGCCTCTTAAAAATCCATCGTTCCATAGGTTCTGCACAAATATTTCAGCCTGCTATAGTTCTTGCCAGATCTTGAACCATTAATACTCTAGTAATAATACTTTTTACCTCTCATTATCTCTCTCCTTGTTTCTACTCATCTGTGAATATTCAGATATACCTGCATACTTATGTACATGCAAGAAATTTAATCAGGTATCGTGTGAAATACCAAATGAAATAAAATTCCCTCCTCAGACACTGTGTCCAGAGGATCTACACATGCCTAGCTTGGTAGTAGGGCTGAACCGTGTTTTCTGCCTGATGGTTTCATTAGATATCGGTCATAGACATAATCCCTGTCCATTTCTCTTCCAGATACCTGTTAGTCCTCATACCATAACTGTTACCTCATCACTAACTCAGTGATAAGGAACATTGTATTACTTGGATAAATTAAAGAAATAAAATACCTAAATCCTTAAAAGCTCCTGATAATCAAAGAAGTAATGATTTGGGCCTGAACTCTGTTCTATATTGTCTAGATAACAGCTAATTCCTCATTTGATATTGAACTTGGGAGATCTGTCCGAACTGGGAGATAATAATGACAGCACACATTCTTTGAGCATTTACCATATGCCATGCATGGTTTTAAACACTTCCCATGTATTTAAACAAGGTCCTTTTACCTTTCTTTACAAGTAAGGAAACTTAGACACAGGCAAGTTAATTACTCATGATAACATAAAGAGTAGGTAGATCCAGGTCCAATATTTGAACACTGGCAGCCTAAATCTACCACACATGCTCTCCGCCTCTCTATAAGCTGCCTCCTGGTGAATTCCACTCTGGGGATGCTCATTTATTAATACTTGGAAGGACTGCCTCTCCAGGTACAACTCGAATTAGGAGGAAACTACATGGGACAGAAGAAATTTCTAACATTGGTTGAAAGGAAGTTGTAGTTGGCACACTTTGCAGGTCTAAATCTATTATCTTAATGAGAAAAGTATTTTATGCTGAGAATGGAGAGCATAACGATGAACGAAATCTTGGTTCTAATGATAGCACTGATTCAACCCCAAGGGCTCATTTCAATCTTCGGACTTACAGGTATGGGGCATACGTGTCCTTATTTTTGTTATGTTGCATTATTAAACTATTGAATTTGAGACTGCATAGGCCCATTGAGTATTGAAAAACCATATTAATATCTTTGATTCAATAGTTGTTAAATCCCCAAAAAGGGGTGTCACTACTTTTGTCTAATATTTATTTAACCATCATACATGTTAACTGATAAAAGAAATTACACATCAGAGATTTAAACCATAACAAGAAAAAATGAAATACTGAATGGATGTTAATGGAGACTTTCCTTTTAATTGTTATTAGAAAGGTTAGTACTGGGGCACCTGGGTGGCTCAGTCAGTTAGGCATCTGCCTTCAGTTCAGGTTATGATCCCAGGGTTCTGGGATGGAGCCCCACATCTGGGCTCCCTGTACAGCAGAGAGCCTGCTTCTCCCTCTCTCTCTGCTGTTCCCCATATTTTTTCTAACCCCTCATCTGTCTTTGAAATAAATAAATAAAATATTTTTAAAAAGGTTAGTGTTATAGTTAGATTCAGTATTTTGTGTGTCTTTAAAAATTGGTTTACATGTATCAGAATACATCTAAAATTAGCAATAGAGAAGAGTCACATTTGTATAGTGATTACTGTTAGAAACATTTGTCAAAACTGAACTACGATGTTCTACCCAGTATGTAATGTCATTCTCAAATCTGAAAAAGATAAATGTGATGTAAACTAAAAAAAAAAAAAAAAATGTAGACTAATCACTTATCACCTTTATTTTTCATTAAAACCATTTTGTGATAGTTTTTATAAGGAGAGATTCACACAACATTCCATATCTTTCCCTTCAATTTCTTCAGACAAATAAACAGAAATTTCTTAATATTAAATGAAATAGATGCCAAACTTTGGGTGGATACATTAATGCCTCTTCTTGATAAAAAGGGGGCTGGAATTCATCATCATTCATTCAACAAATATGTACAGTGTGCCTATTATACAGCAGGCACTATAGTAGAAACACTAAATAAAACAGACAAAAATGGCAAGTGCAAAGGCCCTGAGTCAGTAACAGGCTTGGCATTTTTGAGAATCAGCAAGGGAAAGGGATTATAGCCAAGTATAAGATCCTTGAGGTAACAGAAACAGCGTGAAGCCCTTGAAAAGTTTCTGAGATTTTTTGGCTTCAAAAAACTGGCATAGAACTAGGGCTTGGGGGGAAAAAAAATAACAACAACCAATGGCCATCCTTTGGTTAGAATGTATCCATTTCCTCTATTTCTTCTGTAGCCAGAATCTGTTAAGTACAGCCAGGAAAATAAGACTGTTGACATATGTATCAAATTAAAAAACCATAGTCAACTTGAAAAGAAATCAGTCTGATCTGTTGTTTTTTCTTCACCATTCTGTGTAGCCTTGCAAATTAACTTTTTCTTCATGACTATCTTTAGACTCTGTGTAAATTTTTATTTTTGCATTGTCCTAAAGTCCTTAGGGATTATTAAAAATGTTAATCCAATAATAATACTAAATGAGGTTTAATGAAGACTTGCCCCTCCCCACTTCTCCTTTAAAAAATCATCTTCTCTTTTGCCTGCTTATTTGGGCATATTTATAAATTTTTATTTATTTATAAATAATTTTTTTAGGTTTCTGTCTTTGTCTAATACTTCTCACTTTCTGATGCCTGCCAATTCTCCCCATTTCAATGTAATTAAAACCAAAAAATGTTAAATAAAAAAATCAGTCTTCAATTACTGTGTACTATAGCTTTAAATAATTGCTACCCAGTCCTCATTAAATGTACATTTTTTGGGTGTGTCCCTATCTTACTTTTCTTCATTTCTTGATTCTACCACAGCATATCCTCTAAAAATATGTGTCTGTTTAAAACTAATAAATTAATTTTTAAACAAGATATACAGGAGATGCACAAGAAATGGTTTTATTCCATGTGCAAGCTGTTGTTTATGGTATGATTAAGGTAGAGAATTTGTGATTGAAAATGATGTTGTGCAAAGAATTTGAACTCTTTCTATCCTTGGAGGTCTGCCATTCCTGATGCTTTGCCTAATATGGTCATTTCATTTCAGTTCATTGTGCTGAGTGCTTTGAATCTCAAATCTCATGCTCTAGAGAAAGAGAAATTATTTTTTCATTAATTAATTACTTCATTCTGTTTTGTCTGCCATCTTTTTCTAGAAGTCCTGTTGATAAAGTATTAAATCTTTTGAATTGATCCTTGATACAGAGAGATATTTTTCTCATATGTTCCCATTCTTGATTTTTTTTTTAAGATTTTATTTATTTATTTGAAAGAGAGTGCACACACAAGCAGGGGGAGGAGCAGAGGAAGAGAGACAAGCAGACTGCGCCAGGCATGGAGGCACACATGGGGTTCCATCCCATGACCTGAGATCATGACCTGAGCCAAAATCAAGAGTCAGACACTTAACCAACTGAGCCACCCAGGCACTCCTCATTCTTGATCTTTTTATCCTACTTTTGAAGATACTTTTGTAATTTTATCTTTAACTCTTCTTCTGAATATATTTCCTCTCATTTTATAGATAATTCTTATCCTCCTTTTTATGTCTGAGCCTATTTATTGGATAGTTTTGTTTTTTATTCTTTTGGTGATGATGATCGTGATGGTGATGCTGGGGGAGTTTAATTGGTTGCTTGGTTGATTTTTAGTATTTTCTTCTGTTCCCAGTGTTACCTCTATTGCTTTCAACTTCATTTTTTGTTTTATGTTTTAAAAATTTCTCTTTCAGGCTTTCACCAAAAATAGGGTCACACTTATCTCACTTTCTGTTTACACCTAAGATTCGTGTTAGATAAGTGTGTTTGAACATTCTGTGTCATAGACAAAGTTGTTCATTGGCAAGCAATGTTTGTGAATCCTGAAGCTCCACCTGCCAGTTTATTCAAAGGGTAGTTCAAATTCTTACTCTTGGTCAAAGGGAAGATGAAGGAAGCTGACTCTACTGGGTAAGAAGGGACTCCTGGCATCTGACATTGTTAATGTATTTCGTGCATGTGTCTCTGTGTGTATGTTAATGTATTTCTAACCACCCCTGATTTTTAGTACTATCTTCAACCCTGCCCTGCACTAGACTGAGAGCTCCAAATGCCAAAGGTGCAAACTCACTTTTTGGTGCTATTCACCATTGCAAAACCTTTAGATTTTAGCTTTCTCCATACTTATGATCCCATCAAATGTCATTTTCCAAAATATACTAAAATCCCTCATCTGCTACTATCTTCTGTCCTTTTATCTTTGCTCTTATAAGTCTATTTTATCCCTTTATTATTCTTTTAGAAGAGACCTAAGGGAGAGGAAATGGTATAGTCACACAACCTTCTCTGATTTATACCTGTAATTTTTATTTTTAACATTTTAAAAACATTTTTTCTAAGACTTTCTTACTGACAACAAATCTGAGAATATGCTATTTTGATTTGGTTTCTGATTAAATAATGTCTAACAGAGCAGTTGCTTATAAATGTTTATTTGCATGTAGTGAGTATAATGAAAGTATTCTGTAATTTAATGATTACAGTGTAAGTTATTGATCCATCAATTACTGAATTAGAACCAATTCAGGGAAATCATTTACTTGGTCTATATGAAGAATTCTCCTCTTCTTTCTATAATATAATAGAGCTTTTTTCTTGTGGGGTAGTGCTTTTAGTTAATGTTTTAGCTTCATTAATATTAATCTCCTCAGTTCTAAAAAGACATGTTAAAGTAAGTTAAAAAAAAAAACAACAACATTCTAATAGGGAACTGCTTTCAGTTTTCTGTATGGATTCAGGACCATTTAGCACTAGATTATACCATACTGTATAATATCAGGTCCCCCATGAATCCTATTTCCTGCTTTGTTCAGCCTAGCCTCTGTTTCCTGAAGTTCAGGATACTGAGTGTCCATCTTACCATCAAAAGAAATATTTTCTCCTGGATTTTTTTTTCTCTGACCACCGATTGTTTTCAAAACCAAAAACACTAATATGGTAAGTCTCGGCATGCCCTTAGATCTGTGATTAAGCAGAATAAACAATAACACTGACAGGCTGCCTTGATAAATTTCAGAAGCCAAATGAAACTGTTGGCTCTTGGGAATGAATTCACTGGAGGATGTTACACTACTCTTAAGAAGTAGTCACTGGAGATTTCCCCAGGACTCTGCAGGTTGAACAAAAGCTCATGGAAAAAATAAAATAGAAGGACAAAGGCAAAAATAAAGGAAAGCTTATGATCAGGTTTTTTTCAATTTTATATCAGCTTTATTGAGATGTAAGTCACATAAAATAAAATTCACCCTATTAAAGTACACAATTCAGGGGTTTTTTGTATATTGAGAGTGGTCTAGCCAATATCACTCGAGTTTTAGGACATTTTTATCATTTCAGAAAGAAACCCCATACCTGGGTGGCTCAGTTGGTTGAGCGACTGCCTTCGGCTCAGGTCATGATCCCGGAGTTCCAGGATCAAGTCCCACATCGGGCTCCCTGCGGGGCAGGAAGCCTGCTTCTCCCTCTCTCACTCCCCCTGCTTGTGTTCCCTCTCTGGCTGTGTTTCTCTCTGTCAAATAAATAAAATCTTTAAAAAAAAAAAAAAAAAGAAACCCCATACCCCATAGCTGTCACTCTCCTTTCTCCCCCTGGGTGCTGGCAACCACTACTCTACTTCCTGTCTCTATGGATTTGTCTATTCTGGACATTTCATATAAATGGAATCACACAATGTTTGGTCTTTTGTGTCTGATCTCTCATTTAGCATAACGTTTTCAAGGTTTATCCATGTTGTAGTGTGGATCCGTGTCTCATTCCTTTCTGTCACCATCAATATTCCACTTCTATGGTTATATTAAACAAACATACCTCTTTTTCTTTATCTATTCATCAGTTGAAGAACATTTGGATTCCTTCAACTTGTGGGCTATTATAAATGATTTTATAAACATTCATGTACAGGTATTTTTGTAGACATAAGTTTTCATTTCTCTGGAGTATACTCCCAAGAGTGAAAAAGCAAGTCAGAATTTTAAACTATTCAAAAAAATGCCAAACAGTTTTTTGAAATGGCTGTACCGTTTTGCAATACCATCAGTGTGTTGGGCCTCCAGTTTTTTCTCCATATCCTCACCAACACTTTTCTTTTATCTTGTTTTTAAGCTATGCTGGTAGATATGAAGTGACATAATGATTTTTATTTGCATTTCCCTAATGAATAATTACATTGAGCATCTCTTCCTATGCTTACTGGTCATTTGTATATCTTTTTTTGAAGAAATGTCTTCACAGATCTTTTTATAAATTGGGATATTTCTTGGCTTTAAATCCTGTTCCATTAATCTATATCTCTAGTCTTATGCCGGTACCACACTATCTTGGTTACTGTAGCTTTGTGCTCATTTTTAAACTTAGGAAGTGTAAGTCCTAGAACTTTGTTCTTGATTTTCAAGATTGTTTTTTTTCTATTTTGAATCCCTTGTGTTATCACATGAATTTTAAGATTGACTTGTCAAATTCTGCCCAAAAAAGGCAGCTTGGATTTTTGATAGGAATTGTGTTGAATATGTAGATCAATTTGGGGAGTATTGCCATTTTAACATTATTGTCTTCTAAACCATGAATATGAAATATCTTTTCATTTATTTAAATCTGCTTTGATTTATTTCAAGAATATTTTTCAGTTTCCAGGGTATAAGTTTTGCATTCTTTTGTTAAATATATTCCTAAATATTGTGTTATTTATGATATCATTATAAGTGAAATTATTTTCTTTTTTTTCTTTTTTTTAAAAGATTTTATTTATTTATTTGATAGAGAGAAACAGAGCCAGAGAGGGAACGCAACGAGGGGGAGTGAGAGAGGGAGAAGCAGGCTTCCTGCCCTTGCAGGAAGCCCGATGTGGGGCTCGATCCTGGAACTCCGGGATCATGACCTGAGCGGAAGGCAGTCGCTTAACCAACTGAGCCACCCAGGTGCCCCTATTTTCTTAATTTTACTTTCAAATAGTTATACAATTGATTTTTGCATAGTGATCTTTTGTCCTACAATTTTGCTGAAATCATTTATTCTAATATATGTGATGCGGATGCCTTGGAATTTTCTCTATGAGATTATGTCATCTATGTACAAAGATAGCCTTACTTCTTCCTTTAAAAGAAAAAACAAAAAATCTCTGTGTCTTTTAATTCTTGTTTTTGCCTAATTGCCCTGTCTAGGGCCTCCAGAACAATATGGAAGTGGTAAGAGTAGATATTGTGATCTTGTTCTGGATTTTAAGGGAAAGCATACAATTAGTCACCAGAAGTATAGCATTAGCAGTGGGTTTTTTCCTAGATACCTTTTATCAGGTTAAGGAAGATCCTTTTAACTGTTAGCTAGTTCAGTGTCTATATCATGAAAGGGTGTTGGATTTTGTCAAATGTTTTTCCTACATCAATTGAGGTGATCATGCAGGTTTTGTTCTCTATGCTACCACTAAGATGAATTACACTGATTGATTTTCAGGTGGTAAGCCAACCTCGCATTCCTGGGATAAATCTCATTTGGCTCTAGCCTATAAACCTTTCTGCTGGTTGCCAGTTTGGATTTTAGTTGTGATCCAATATTTTGCACACTATTGAGAATGTAGTAACTTAATGTGAAACACTAAGTATTAACAACAATAATAATATGCCTGTCTGGCTCTGTGCTAGACATTTTTACTTCCATTGACTCATTTAGTCCTTATATTGACCCAATGAATTTGATCCTAATATTATCCTAATTCTACAGATTATAAACCTGATTCGCAGAGAAGTTATGTAATTTGTCCAAGGTTATGCTATTAGTGAATGGAGATGCTGATTTTCTAAACCAGACAATCTAACTCTCTAACTATGTTTTTAACCACCACTTTCTAGGAATATATATTGTGGTATGGATACTCTTATCTAAATAAAAACTGCACCTTCTCTTTATATTTTTGCTTTCTTCTCTCTGTCATTTTCAGGGCTTGGACCATAAAGATAAATAAATAATGCTGACTGACAGAGTTGCTTTTTGGACAGATGTATATAAAATTATTCAATTTAGATTCTGTTTGGTACCACACACCATAATCTATAAAAATGACAGCATTTAGGACAACTGATAATAGATCACAAATATACCCTGGATTTAACTACAAAATGTACAGATTCATTTCAATTTGAAGAATTACAATATCTAATTCACTGTTTTTAGCATTTGTATGATTATTTTTTCCAGATATTTAGAAAGACTTCCCTAAGATTGTCTTACCAGATCTGTTTGGGTCCTGCAAGTAATGGATAAGGAGGAGTTCAAAGAGAAGCAAAGTCTTAAAGAGAACATGCAAATCTTGAATAATCTTAAAAAGAAATGTAAAGAACATGTTGGATTGATGAAGCATTGTTTTCCTTTTTCCAAAAGATCTCTAGTATGATCTTATTGTTTTATAGTTCAAAGGGGGGAAAATATTATATGAGTAAATAAGCTTATTTTGAAGAAAAAAGAGACTAACATTATAACTTCATATTCTGATATCATTTGAATCTTTTTTCTATTTTTTCCTATTTTCCAACTTTTATTTCCCATGCCCTTTAAATTTCTTATAATTAATAATCTCTGGAGTTTTTTTTCCAGGAAGTACTCAGAAATCTCAGCTGCCAAGATGAAGAGAGCTTTGAAAAGATCTACACCCAAAAATAACGTTCTACAGAAAATTACATTCAAATTAAATATGAGCTAAAATGAATTAAAATTTGCCATTTTTTTTCCTGATGAAAAAAATTCCAGTCCTTGCCAGGAGCCAATAGATCATGTATTAATGCATTCAGAATCCATGGTCCCCAAAAGTACCTCTGACTCCAATTCTGAAATCCAGGGGCAAATATTCAAGTAACAATTCATCAGTTCTACTCATAGGAATAGAATTTCAGAGGAGCCCTCACCTTTATCATTAAGAAAAGGTGGAAGAAGTGAGCTCAGCTCAACTATCCTTGCTCTAAATTCCTGTGATTCTGGGCTCTGTCTTTTCACAAAGAAACCCTGTATGAAGTGTTAGCTCTGCACTCTCCCCCACTGCCCGTCTGTAGCACTGCATGGCTTTGCATTGCTTAAGGATAAACAGGTTGGAGTTGCATATGGTTAACATTTTTTTTGAGCTGGTGCAGGGAGAGATTGTTTAGCATCTGCAGGTCTCACATGGTGTCACGGGCAGTAAAGGAATGACTGAAGTAGTTGCAGACAGCATGGAGTCTACATTCGTCTCTTTGCCTAAGAAATCATGATAATTAAATTAACATGAATTGAATACAAAGCATGAGAGCAGAGACATTAGAACAGAAACCCCCGTCTCAATGTGTGATCACCATATTTACCTGTATTAGATGAGGCAATAAAAACCAGAGGAGAAAAGTAATAAAAACAAAACAGTAATAAAAACTTATATTTACATAATTTCTTTCAAGCCCCAGGATTCCAAAGCATTTAATGAAAATCATATAGGAAAACCTGTCATGGGACATGGGACTTTTAACTGGCAGAAGAGCTCATTAACAATTCCAGGGTAGCCAAAAGAACTAAAGACGAAATGCATTTTTGAAAGAGAGCCCTGTTTGAGGTCTTCTGATTCAGCCTGTTACTTTTAGAACTATAAATCAGAGTAATCGATTTCAAACATACTCCCACTTAAAAATTTGAAAGTGGTGAGAATCATTAAAAGGGCAGAAATTTGCCAAATTATATCAAGCCAGAATGGTGAAATTCATGCTTACTTAGGGAATTGTCAAGTGCACACTTGATTTCTTTTGGGGCTCTCTTCATCAGAGCTTCCCAACGTGGAGTTAAACGACCAAGCTTTCGTCTTATGTGCTCAGCATTGTCGAGTTTCTCAGGCATCTTTCCTATACATGAGTTGAAATTCATACTGTGGTATGAAATCGCCTGGTTTTGTTATGACTTTGAAAGATATGTAAGGCACAGATGTTAGCTCCAGCTGTTTTTATGTGTGATCTGCAGGCTAAGGTAGTCCTTTGTAAGTTGTGCTCTTACGAATGCCATTAGTGTTCTACTAACACTCACATATTGAGAATCCCCACATAAAAATAGATTCAAGGGATAAATTGTGCTTGAAGTCGAGGATTTTTTTTTTTTAAAGATTAGACAGTAATAAAATGGCTACTTTCACAGAACATGCGGACTTCCATGGCAAATCTATTGCTTCTCAACTCAACAAAATCTCTCATAAGTGTCAGGCAGATGCCAGTGCTGATACTCATAATACTACTATTCATAATAATAATAGTGAGTGCACACTGTATATGTTCTGCAATGTCTTCAAACATGTTATCTTATGTAAGCCTCAATAATACAACGAGATAAGTACTACACTTATCCCTATGTAAGGTTAGCAAAACCAAAGGCAGGGCTGGTTAAATTGCCTGTTGATGTCACATAGCCATTTTTAAGGTGCCACTGAGTCTTAAATGAAGTCCCAATAAAATTATTCTTTAGTCTTACTATTGTCTTAGATTCTTACCTCTAGGTAGGTCCAAGAAACAAAAGAAAGTAAACACTATGCAATCTGTTTAATTGAAAGAAAAGTAAGGAGTAAAATCTCATAAAGTCAGAGATGAAACAAATACAAAATCAATCCTATATCCTATATTGATATCATATCATTATTTTTTATCCCTTTACCTAACAAAGTCTATCTATACTTTTTATTGTTGTAGTCAAGATTGCAACTAAACTGTTAAAATGACAATTACCTTAGAAAAATAAAGCATAACACTCTCAGAAGGATTTATGTTATACTTTACATGACCTCATGAGACAAGATGTAATAAATGCTATTATCTGCTTGTGAACTTTTGCAATTCGCTCATGCAATCCATACACCCTGAACCTCAGTTTGCCCTTAAAATCCTTCCAGCTCTAAAATTCAATGATTCTATCATTCTAAATTCCACCATTTTTTTGAAAGTATGCTTCTTCTTCATTCGTTACTCTTTTGATGTCTTTCAGGATGTAACACAATTAATATTAGACAGGTATTCTTACATAGTCTCACACACTTTAGTTGTTCATGATAGCAAATGGGACTCCAACAACCCTGCATGAATCAACCTTTTAATAAAACAGAGCATGCCAGTAAGGCAAATAAATACTACCACCTGCTACAGCTTCCCAAAACATTCTTCATAAATGATGTTGTATGATATGTGATTAGAAAGCAGGGCCATCTTGCTGACGATTAAACCTGTGATAACTAGGTAGGCAAGAAATAAAAACCTCCATGTAACATTGTACTCATGTCATTTATGAAGCAGAAGTAAATAATTACAGGGAATGGAAAATTTTTCATAAGAGCAAAGAATCATGGCTGATATTTCTTGAGCATTTTCTCTGTCCAACACTTTGTAGACGTTACCTCATTTAAATTAAATGTATTCATGATAACTAACAATTGTGGCTAGGATTTCCCTCATTTAACACTCATGATAACCCTGTGAAGTAATGAAGTAAATAATTAATATTCTACTCAATGTATTATTATTTAGAATCTTCACATTTTATTTGAATTGTGATTCTCAACTTCTCCCCATTAATAGAGATGGTTATTTGCACACCGGATATCTAGTCTCCCCTTCTTCCCTTATTAAGACAGCCCTCATTGTGTGGGCGGTGCTCATGTGCCCATTTAAAAACCTACACTCCCAGCTTCTCCTGCAGTGAGAGGTGTTCCCTTACACACTCTTGGCCAGTAATATTTAAACAGAAATTCCTGGGTAGGGACTCTGGGTAAGCCTTTATAAATAGGACAGACTTAGCTGACTGTTCCCTTTACAAATTTTCCCTTTATCTTTCCCCTTCTTCCTATCTCAAGCATTTGTGAACCGGCTGCCTTTTTTCAAGTATGAAAATAAAGCCACCCATGAGGATGGTAGAGGAGCAGTGCAGAAGTTTTGGCCCCCGCTGGTATGTGGAGGCCCCTCTCCAGCACTGGACTGCCAGGCCTGGGAGTCTCCTTATCTGAGGGAAAATAAACCATGTAACTTATTTTTCTTTAAGATTTTATGTATTTATTTGCCAGAGAGAAAAAGCCCAAGCAGGGGGAACAGCAGGCAGAGGGATAAGCAGGCTCCTGGATGAACAGGGAGCCTGTCGAGGCTCAATCCCAGGACCCTGAGATCATGACCTGAGCCAAAGGCAGACGCTTAACCAACGGAGCCACCCGGGTGCCCCATAAACCCCATAATTTATTTAAACCATTTTCCCCCCATTATATGCAGCAAAATCTAATCTCTAGCTAAAGTGTGCAGTATCAAACTTTAGGCAACTTTGCAGAAGTCAAGGGCGTGCTTATTCATTTAAAATCAGTCCTGACGGTTTAGAGCGATAATCTCCCTCCAGCTTCCTAAGAATAAACATGATAAGGGCTTCATGCAACTTCCCTCTGCCATTCAAATGTCTAAAATCTCACAAAGGCCCTTAAAGACCCAGCCTCCCTTCAACATTTCCCCAAATTAAAACCAACATTGACCTTATTTTTGCCTGATGGCCTAGAACATTTAATGTCAGTACAGTACCTCTTGCTCATCACATTACTGGTTTTCCTGTACTGTTCCACTAATTAATGTCTGTTTGAATTTGTATGAACAATAACTGGAGCTCTGCAAGGAGAAATTGTGTGTGTGGGGGTGTGTGTTTTACATGCTGTCCACAAATAGGTTGTCAAGTCCTGTATATACTTTCTTGTTGACTATGGGACTAAACATTCATCCTACATTAACTTTTGATTATCAAATGATGGTATAGGACAGTGATTCTCTTTTAAATCCTAGCATAAGTCCCTCTGTATAGCAGTCTGATCATGTGGTTGATGCTCACTACAAAGCACAGTTCTAGCCACATAGCAGATAGCAAAGACTTGAGTAAAAATTATAATTGAATAGAATTTTACCACTTACTTTCTTTTTTTTTTTTTATTGTTACTAAAT
>PITA01002908.1:39962-104472 GCA_004023965.1 Spilogale gracilis
TGTGTTCAAAATCTCTGTTGTTTCGTTTCCCTCCCTAGATTACCCTAGTTCCCATTTGCTTTCCTTCTGCCACTGTCCTCCAGTTTGCCCCTCATGCACTGCAAGTAAGTGAGACCATGCGATACTTGACTTTCTCTTCTTGGCTTATTTCACTCAGCATAATCTCTTCCAGTCCAGTCCATGTTGCTACAAAAGTTGGATATTCATCCTTTCTGATGGAGGCATAGTATTCCATTGTATATATGTACCACATCTTTTTTATCCATTCATCTGTTGATGGGCACCTTGGCTCTTTCCACAGTTTGGCGATTGTGGCCGTTGCTGCGATGAACATTGGGGTGCATATGGCCCTTCTTTTCACTACTTCCGTATCTTTGGGGATTTTACCACTTACTTTCATTTCTATGTCTGCGTGGTCTCCTATTACTTTTATAAAGCACAAATTCTGAATTACTCCCTTCCTTTATCTTATAATGCCCCTCTGAACTTTTTCTACTTCAATTTCCCATCTCCAAACTGGTGGTTCTAATAGTGAATCAAAATAATAGTAGTAAAGAAAAAAATGACATATAATCATAAAGCATATAAAATAATACTTATATAGTAAATATCCAATAATTATTTGATATTTTTATTACTATTACTTTCCTCTGGCCTCTTCCTTTTGGCTTAAAGTAATATGCTTATCTTTGCTCATTAAGAGGTTGAGATGATGCACTGAAATTATATCACTGTCTCAATTATAATGTTATACTTATTTTTAAAAAATAAATAAATAGCATACTATTTTAATAGCCACTATTTCCATCATTATTATCTAGAAGACATCAAAGATTAATTAATAAAACATGGCCACAGGTATTAAAACAACACAATTCCTTCATGCACCATTTTTTCGATGTTTCAATGAAAAAGGAGTGCCTACCATATTTCAGGCGTTGAAGACACAATCAGGTTCTTGCCTGAAGAAACATGCAAGGGGGACACACACTGCAAACAAATGGTCCAGGGTGGATTTTACTCTGACACAGAGACATCTTGTTTTTCTTTCCGTAAACTCTGCACCTCTAGATATGAGGCACCTCCCTCTTTTCCAAAAGGAAAAGAATGCCTTTGAAAAATGTGGTCTTCACACTCAGTTTGGATGCAGCTCAGCAAAATCTGAAGCATGTGAGATGATCCTAAAAGGAGTGTTGCTGACAGACAACACCCATACACTGACCCTCAGTCAGGGAGACAGGCAAAGCAGTGCTCTCCCCATTCTTCCTTGACATTTCCTGTCTCAGTGCTGATGACATTTCTCCCCATCTGACTCCACAAGGTGAGCCCTAACCTTGACCTTCTCTAAAGTCATGTCCCTTTCACCATCAAAACCTACATACCAGGCTTGATCTTCTTGTGAGATGGAGGGCGGTAAGGGGGATTCCTGCGTCTCTCCCTCGGTTACCTTTTTAATTTATTGTTAGTTCCTGCAATCTTTAAATAAAACAAATCTAAATTTTAAGAAAATCAAAAAGTACTGGAAACTGTACAATAGCTGAAAATGTATACAATATTAAGGTTGAAATGCATTGACAACTGTGATATCAAAGACACTTGAAAAGAAATTATGAACTCCACATATTTCCTGAACTGTCTAAAACAAAATAATTGAAAGACCTTTTTTTAAAAAAGGCTGGAAAAAGTATTTAAACATATAAGACATTAAATTTTTACTACCTTCAATATCTAGTGTGTTCTTACAAATTACTTTTTTAAAAAGAACACGTATTCTTTTTTTTTAAAAAAAAGATTTTATTTATTTATTTGACAGCGAGAGAGATCACAAGCAGGCAGAGAGGCAGGTAAAGAGAGAGGGGGAAGCAGGCTCCCCGCCCAGCAGAGAACCTGATGCCGGCCTCGGTGCCAGGATCCTGAGATCATGATCTGCGCCAAAGGCAGAGGCTTTAACCCACTGAGCCTCCCAGGCACCCAAAAGGAACATGTATTCTAATAAACAAATGAGCGAAGAACATGAAGAGTCAATAAAATACACACGTGCGCACACACACACACATACACAAACACATGCACACATACACACATATACAGCTAAAGATGGATCAGGAAAAATATTTAGTTCTATTTTTTCAGCTAGTGAAATAAATGCTGATTCAATCAATGAATCAATGAGTTTTTACTTAGCAAATTTACTTTAAAATTGATAATACTTGGGGATGATAAGGAAATAGTAATATAGGAACCATCAACACTATTAATAAGTATAAATTGGTATGACTACGCTGGAATAAACTCTGGAAAAATACATGCATTCTTTTAATCTTAAAACTGTGTATAAGCTATGACCCAATAGTCCTTCCTTTAAGAAGTCACCCTAAGAAAATGATTACAGATATGGCAAAGATTTATTTACCAAGGTTGTTTATCATAGTCTTGTTTAAAATAGCCCAAAACATAGAAATATCCTCAAGGCCCACAAGAGGGAAATGGTTGGATAGACTGTGTATATCCATAAAATGGGAAGTTATAAAACCATTATGATTAAGAATGAAAAATAATATCTAGGAGGATAGAAATATATTCACATTATATTGTGGAGAAAGGTTACAAAATAGTTTATACAACATGATTCATTATTGTAATATTTGTAAATAAGAATATCTATAGAAATAAAGAAAAACTACACACCACAACTGTGGTTATTTCTGGTTGATGATACTGCAGTTTTTCTTATTTTCTCTTTTCCCCTTACCTAATTGTATAAATCTTCTACAATGAACAACCAATTGTTGTCATAAGAGATTATTATTTCAAAATATTAAAGTTAATGGCAAATAATCAGGTAATCAAGTAGAGAAGTAATGAATTTTGATGCAGTCTGAGAAAGTTGCCTTGAAATATGAAAGAGGGGAGTATCAGAGCATTTAAATCTCAATGTGGGAATGAGGAGAGCGATTGTGTAATGGAAAGAATGAAATCAAATAAAACAAGTGTAGAAAGGAAGACAAGCTGAGATTTGAAACTGATAAACAGGAAAAATATGGTATCTGACTATTAGATCAAGTTAGAAAGTAAAGAAGCAAGTTTCTAGTGGGTGTGAGTATTAAAAATGAACTTCCTAGCATACCAAAAATTAATGTGTTTTTATTTGGTGCAAATGTGGTCATGGCCAAATTACTTACTCTAAAATGCAAACATCTTAAAGGGAAGCTAGTAGAGCACTAGAAGCAGTTAATTGATCTCCAGCATCACTGGGATTTTCAGGCTGGTGTTAAGTTTAACAATCTTGAAAGGTGTTTTGGAGTTCAAATGCAA
This sequence comes from Spilogale gracilis, assembly GCA_004023965.1. Lineage (NCBI taxonomy): Eukaryota > Metazoa > Chordata > Mammalia > Carnivora > Mephitidae > Spilogale > Spilogale gracilis. The sequence continues at coordinate 43,278 of PITA01002908.1, forward strand.
AATAAGTCCCTCCCTTGGAGGGAATTCTGTGAATTAGTTGGAGACAGGCATTCACAGCTCACAGCTTTCCTCATTTGCTGGAGGGTATCGTTATCTTTAGAGTTCTATATATAAAATAGGCAAGTGTCCTAGGTCATGCCTCTTCCCATGAACAATTGATCATGTGCTGTGGGTGAAGGGAAGCCCAGAAGTGTCTGCCAATGGACAGAGAAACAGAATACAGAAACAAACACAAAGACACGTCAGTTTAGAACATGGATGCCTGTTCCCAACCATTAAAAAAATAGTCTTCTTAGGGGTAAAATTGTTGTTTCTGAGGATCATTCATGAACATTCCCAGAATTTTCCTATTCTCCAGAAAAAAACATTACATAGAAATTTCTACCATCCTAGTACTCACATTTCCTAGCACATAGATATTTCTACATCTAGAACTAGGCTAGGTTACAACAACAGGCTACAAACTAAATCAAAGGCTTTGTAGATAATGAAAGCCACTTGTTTTGAGAAGCAAGTATACTTGGATTTACTACTGAGCTTGTTTTCTTTCTATGAAAAAATAAGATAACCTCAGTTGCAAGTTTTTTAGAAGACAAAAGTAAATAATACACATAAATTCCCAACCCATAATAAACAATAGCTATCCTTAAGACACGGATTTTTTTTTAGGACAAAATTGGGGAGGGCTTGTATAAATCAGAAAAAAACATGGAACTTAAACTGAAATACATTGTTACAGTAGCAATGTTTTAATTTGACAACTTATCTGAAATGTCACAAAAATCAAAAGCAAAATTCAAATGTTTATATTTATAACAGAGTTTGAAATTTATTTCAAATTCATGCTTTCATGAGGGGTGGCCAGCATTTTAACAATTATTTTGATTTTTTAGCTCCATTCACATTCTCAGTGGCAAGTATATACATTTGACCATTTTTAGGCAATTCTGTAATTTTAGCATATCATATGTGAGCTAGTGTGAAGTATATTAATGTCAAAAGACTGGTGAGATTGTTTTCCTCCTCATAATAACACATTTCTGCGGTTCCTAAATAAAGAATAGAAAAGTTATTAAGACATTATTAGGCTAATCTCAGTTCAAGGATTTTTCTTTTTTTTTTTCCTTACCATAACAAAATAGACTGCTTGGCCTTATTCATATAAGACAGGGAAAACCATTTTCAGACATAATAGTTTTCAAAGGACATATCTAATGCAGTCTTATTTTAGCTGTTCTTAAAAAGCAAACTTTCTGAGCCATTGATTGCATCCTATAACCATTGCAATATGGTGACATAAATGACAATGATATGGTCAATCAATCAGCAATACATTAATTTTAGTTTAACAAAAGTTGAGTCAAGTACATTAGATCTAGAAAAAGACTTGAGCCTCCTTTCGGAGGAGGAGGGCTATTTGGCTCAGGATTCAAAGTCAGTTAACAACATGAGGTGTAAACCTCATGAACAAACAGACAAAACAGAAACAGACTCATAAATACTAAGAACAAACTCCTGGTTGCCAGACAGGGTTGGGGAGGCAGGGGGAAGGAGGGGCAAAAAAGGGAAAGGGGATTAAGGCCTACACAATTCCATTAGTAAGTCACAGGGATGACAAGTACCATGTAGGAAATAGAGTCAATAGTAACTCTAACGGTATCCACGTTGTACCGTGACTGGTGAGGACTACACTTACCACGGTGAGCTTTGCAGATTGTAGGCAATTGTAGAATCACTAGGCTGTACACCTGAAGCTAATATAACATTTATGTCAATTAAACTTCACTAGTAAAAATAAAAATTAAAAAACTTAGGCATCCAGCTCCAAGGGTCAGGAATGGATTTAACAATAATTTAATGATCAGCTTTTCAACACAGTATTGCAAAGCATACCGTATATGTGATGCTTCTTAGTTGGATGGTTTTTGTAATTTCTAAGGTTTTGAGTAGAATGGCATTTTAGAGTAGCAGGATTAACTGAATCTCTGCTCTGACATTTAATATGCCCATTACTCCTTAACATGAACTTCTCCATCTACGAAATGGGAATAACATCACCGACCTCATAGGGTGTTGAGAAAACGAAATGAGAGAGATCAAAAAAGTAAAATCAATTTGTAAACTATAAAAACAAATGTAAAAATGCAAGAGAGTGATATTATCATTATCAATCAGCTTACAAAAATTCTGGCTCCTTTATTGTGAATGAACTTGATTGCAGGGCTCTCATGACTTAATTTTAGCAACATAGCTCTTAGATTTAAGATCTAGAGGGGTTTTTTTACCAGTGGGATTTTTGCTATGCAATAAGAAAATATAAGTAATTATCTAAAATAAGGCCACCTAATTATATCAGGGGGTTCTGATAACAGCATAAACCATGAAAGTGGAACCTAAGTGCTTTATTATCAGAATCATAAAACAGAAATATAGTCTGTTATTGCATTATTGCAAATTCTTTATTTTTATAATACAGATTTGAGAGTGCTTCCCAAATTATCATTTTTATACTCAATATGTTCCTGTTAATTTTTCATATTAATATTAATATTATTTCATAATATCATGCCATTTTTACTAATGGATTTTTTTGTGAATATACTATAGTTTATACATAAAAACTGTGATGGAGTTGAGATCTCTGCTGTAGTCATTAATCCTCCCATGTTATGCACCAATTAGACCTGTTTCTTATCTGCAAAAATATACATCGGGCCATTTGTACGTAATTCATGCCCATACCTAATGATAACCTCATAAACTATTTTCCCACCATTGAAGCACACATATGTTTAACTTTGAAATGCATTGCCAGAAGAATGCCTTTGAAAAAAATCCACTGCTGTTGAAGTCTCATCAATTGCAGCTTTTTTCTACTGTATACTTTATGAATTGCCTCATCATAATTAACTCCAACCACTGGAATTAATTACTCCAGATGATTTGGAAATTGGTCTTCTCAATCCCTCTAAATTTGTTGAGATCATCCCACAAATCAGGGGAAGGATTTGAATATGGCAAACAAATGTCTTTCAAAAAACAAAAATGTTTAAGTGTTTTGTTTTTTAGAGAGGAAGAAATAGTGCAGGAGGTTCATTTTAGGTGCATTTTATTCCTTTTAAATTAATAGGGTTCTAGGAATTAAGAGCTGAAAGTGGTCATAAGTGAGTTGTGATTTCAGCCCCTCATTCCGTGCATATGGAAATGGAGCCTCCAAAAGCCTCAGAAAGGTGACTTGGCCCCGGTCGCCGCACATGGACTTGGGCTGAACCAGAGTAAGAAAGCAGGCTTTGCCTCCACATTGCGGTGTTCTTCTTACTTGGCCTGTCTCCAGTGAAGCAACGGGCTCACGATCCAAAAGCCGCGGCAGGGTTCTATTCAACAGTAAAATAAAAAAGAAAGATAATTGATCTCTCAGAAATTATACAAGGCATTAAGGGGTTAAAGATGGTAAGGATGCCTTCGAAAACAAGCACGCTACTCAAAAATCCCCGGGATGCTCATTTGAGGTCCATCATCCCAAATTTGTTTCAGCTGTTTTCAGATCTGCCAACACAACCTTTCCTCCTTAAGTCAGTTATCGTTAGAGAATAAGCATTTATATGTGATAGAAACAAATTCTGTGTCAGAGAACTCCATAGAAGATTGGGAAAATGTTGGTAAGAGTTGACAATTTCTTAGTTGTCAGAGGAAAAGTTATCTTTTAAATAATGTACACTTTTTAAATGTCCGTTTTTCCAAAATGTTAGTGTTCTTTCCAAAAATGCTAAATAATCTCTCAGAAAGAGTTCACGTGATGTAAGCAGAGCAGAAACTTGAAAACCAGGCATTGGAGACAAGGAATGTCTCAGAGTACATCAGATATTGGCATAAATGGGCAAAATATGAGTAAATGCAAAGTTATAAAAGTGGGTTTATTTCTTGTTTTCCTGTCTCCTCTCTGTGAGCTTCCCAGTCCTCAAAGTGGAGGTTACTGCCCAGTCTTCCCAGAAGCAGATGCCCAGACAGAGCTAGGAAAGCGGGATATCCACTGGGGACTGTGCCTGTGGAAGATAAAAGAGAGCAGGAAGGAGAGCGGTTAGCAGAGGCTTTCCGACTCTGATAGGGGGCCCGCAGCTGTGGAAGTGCCAGGAAGGGACGCAGGGAAGGCTGCATCAGCCAACGAGGAGCTGGGGCCCCAGCGAGCCCCCACCGGGCCCTCTCCTGCTCCCCAGTTACTGGCCGTTGTACAGCAGCTTTGCTTGGTTGTCTACTGGGCCAGATCCCCAAGCCACCGACGGCTGGCAGCCTGCACTCCGTGTAGCAAGCTTTCCCCTGAGTGGATGGCAGAGCGGTGCCCCATCACAGTTTCCCCTTGTGGGCACTCATTCCTTTCCAGCGTGGCTCCATGGGCCGAAATTTACTGCAGCCAGCCAGGTCATTACATCAGTGCTACCAAGCTAAGGTTGCACGAATACTCTTTCCAAGTGACCTACCCAATACTTTCATAAGGAAATTTCTTTGTGAAAAATGTCCACAACTTATCAAGTCAAAAATGTATCATAAAGACTTTTGAAACTCTCTCAGGTCATGGACTCTTTAGCCTTAGATATGCCCCATGCGCCTGACCCTGTTTAAAGAGCTAAATGAAAGCGACTTTGTGTTTTAGGAAACAACTTATTCTGAAGGACTCCCTTCTTATTTTGGAAAACTTATCCTCTCCCCGGAGCATCCATAGGACATTTACTCAACCTTGATTCTTCTCATTGATTTTGTCTCCCCACAGAAAAGCAACTTCATTTTTTGTCCTGCTGATTTGTTTTAATCAAATTGCTCAGTGATATAAAACACAAAATAAAGGAAGATGAGTTTTGCTTATTTACTCTGAGTGTGTTCTGGGATGGTCTGGATGTCCGTCTCCCTCTTCCCCCGTTGGGTTTCTGGGTGTGACATCCATTGACATCCACTGTTGTTGGCTTACCAGTGCCCTCACTGGATGGACCCACATGGGCCAACGCTCCCATCTGACCTTGCTCTTGGGCACTGCAAGGTGTGTGATGGTGTTTAAGGCAAACTGACTCAGAACAAAACTCATTTCTCTGGTCAAAACTAAAATCCATGTTACTTCCATTGTTCTGAGTTATGAGTGCAATGTTTCCATCTAATGGCTGGAGGATAATGCATTTCAAATTTAATCTTTAGCCCTACGTTCTCCCCTGAATTCTAGAATCATGTATTCAACCTATTAACTTGACATTTCCATCTGATGGATGATTTATAGGTAAATGCATCTTAGACTGATCATGTCCCAAACAGAACTCTTGATTTTCCCTCCCCAAACATGCTTCTCCTCCAGTCTCCCCACTCTTGGCAAATAACACCACCCTCTGGTTGCTCCTGCCACATACTCTGGACCCACCCTTGACCCCTCTTCTTCCCGTCTTAATATCCCATCTAGGAATGGATCAGCTGTCCTCTCCCTAGAACATTTCTAAACATTCCTCCTGTTGCAAGCCTAGCCCAGGCCACCATCAGCTCTCACCTGGATTATTTCAGTAGCCACCTGCTCCTTTCATCTCTGCAGTCTATTTTCCTTTTTACTGTCAGAGTTGTTCCTATTAAGCATGAAATATATCATCTCATCTCTTTACCAAAACTCTTCAAAGACGTGTCATCTCATTCAGGATAAAACCTGAAGTCCTTGCCATGGCCTATGGGCTTTACATGATCTGTCCTCTGACTATTGTTCTGACCCCATCTCCTGTCATGGTCTCCTTATCCCCTCTGCTCTGGCCCTAGGACCTCCTTGATCTTCTTTGATTCAGCCAAGCAGACTCTTACCTTGGGGTCTTTGCATGCACTACCCATTCTGCAATAATGTTCACGTGGCTATTCTGAGAGGGACAATGGACAAAGAAAGGGCACAAAGGAGAGTTAGGGGAAGCTTGGGAGGCTTAGAGCCAGGAGCGACCTAGAGATGCACAGACATCCCAGAAAGTGCATTTGGGTTTTGAGTTAATTTTCCCTAAATCTCAAAGCACAGGGAGCTCTAGCTGGTAGCTGTGCCATCCTAAAAAATGATAAACAACCCCTCCACTCTGTACCCCTTGAAGGAGATATTTTCTGGTGGCTATCATAAAACAGGTGCTTTATATATGTTACTTTTGTAAATCCCAACAATACTATGGGATCTATGTGATTATTAGCATCACTGTTGCACATATAAATGAGGTTAATATGGCTCACATGTGGTGAGGTTTCATGTCACACTGCCAGAAAATAAAAATCTAAGATTCAAGCATAGGTCGAGCTGACTCTAAAGCTCGTATTTTTTTCTTTATGTCATGTAGGCTCTCGATGAAGCAAGATAGATACTTAACATGCAACAGACCATTTGCTATAATCCCCACAACTTCCCACATTCCTGCTTCCGATATTCCTTTGGAATATCCTCTCACACTCCCAATTATGTTTTAGATTCTGATTTATGTTTCTAGGACTAGCTCAAATGATCACCTGGCTTTACTTCACCACCCTCCTTCCTACCTGAGGTAAGAATCAGAGACTGCCCCCCTCTTACCCTCCCGGTGTATGGACACGATTTATGCCTCTATCCTGGTATTTCTGTACCCTTATTGTTGTTAGGTGTATACAAGTCTAATGCCAGTCCATCAATTCCAAGCATCTTAAGGTCAAAACCATATTTTCCTCTTGTTTTTACTCTTTGACACATAGGATAGTGCTGCACATGTTAGATGCACTGATGCCCCTGCACTTGAAGAGGATTGAATGGAAGCAGTGTTACAAAGTCCTAGCTTGCTAGCCCTGGTAATAATAATGCCTTTCACTGATCCCTTACCAGGTGCCAAGAGTTTGCTAATCCTTTACATGATATAGTCCTCACAATAACCCTATGACCTGGCTAATGTTATTATTCACATTTAAGATGGGACAAAATTGAGTAACAGAGAAGTTAACCAACTTTACGGGTGGCTTCAGAGCTACAAAATGGCAAGATTTGAACCCAGGCCTTGATACACCCCCTGGCTAAACTACAAAGCTATCCGAACTTGACTTACGTGACTTCAGTAAACACCGTGATGATTGCCTCTTTTATTCCAACCTTGGCCACGACTGGCCACACCACACTATATTGTCTGTGCATGTGCCCATTTGAAGCTATGTTTCTGGGCAGGATCCAGAAGCCAGAGATTTATTCTTGTCATGGGATGAATGTCATCTGTGTGCATGGTGGCAGGACGTGCTGCATCCCAGACCCATCTCAGGATCTGGAATTCCTACTTGAAGTCTTCACTGCATCCAAGAAATACTACTGCCAACTAGGAACCAGTTGAACCAGCCTTACTCAGTGTAAAAGTAAAGAATTATATTTGTATTAAGCTGAAGTTGTCTAGAGACTCAGGACACCTGTTGTCTTGTACTGTCATGGTTTCGGCGCAATGACCATCAGCCCTGACAAAGGTGATGGACACAGCAGTGAAATCACAGGCATGGGACCAACCCCAGGGTACATACTGGCCATGACCTCCCAGCCTTCAAATCACCTGCCAGACAACGGGCTTTACTGCTGAGACCATGGGGACCCTGACTGAACTCTTTAAAACTCTGACCTGAAGAGAATATTAAAATCTTAAAGATCTTCTAGTGTAATTGCTAAGTAGCTGACTAGAATTTGCAACTGATTTGAACATTTAAAACTAGATTTTTTTTTCCACTTGGATTTCTATTTTTCCTGTGTCTTGAAAAGGAAAGCTATCTTTCTCTTAATAATAATAAATAATCAAATTTTTAAAACTATACAAGATGGATAACTGCTTAACTTGCAAGTGGAAATTAATTTCTTCAACTGAATGGGTTTGAGTATTGATTCTAGAACATCTTACAAAATTCCTCATAATTTCATTGGCGTTGGGAGGGCCTGGGGGTATTAACTTTCACTATCTTTAAGTTGGTAACAGTATTGCGTATGTGTCCTTAACAGAGGGGACTAAGTTCCCTCTACTTGGAAGGAATGGATTTACAAATAGTAGCATATACCTACACACACTTAAAGGAGAAAATGGGCAGGGGGCAGCCAAAGATTTGTTTGTCGTTTGAGATGAAGCCGAGGGAAGGCTTGGTATTGTTTGAGTCAAGTAGCAGAAAGCCTGAATTTAAATGCAGTTCATTTGATTTCATTACCAAGTACACTTGGAAATTATTAGATCTGTCTCTTTTTGCCCATGCCTGCTGCCCTCTTTTTGGTCATTGGATTATTTGATTTGACACCCACCACACAAAAAGGTTGTTCCTTCTGCTCTATCAGGGCTGTTATGAGGAATGGAGGAGGAAGAAAAAATTGCACAGCTGGTGGTACAGTGAACCCAAAAATATACAGAAATGTACCAGAGGGAATAGTCATCAACACGAAGTGAACAAGCACCCGGACTATTGATTACATGCTGCTCACAGAACACCAGGCGTTTCTGCCAACTCCTTTCTACTCAGACACTGAACGGCAGACAGCATGTTGTACCTTGCATCATCAGTTTTGATGAATAATGCACTGATAAGCACTGCAGCCAGTATTCTGGGGGAGCCGGCAAGCCAGATGTCATCTGGACCGCCAATAGATTGAACCCCGGGTCTCTGACAGACACGGATAAAAATACGAGGTGCACACCGCAGAGTGGGTCAGGCCACCCCTCAAGACGCTGGTGAATATTATGGCATTCTGGAAGATGAATGAGAACCAGCTTTGTCACCAGCCGGAGTGAGGGGTGGACTTTGAAACAGCCTTTGTTCCCTAAGCGGTAACCTTGGCTAGGTGAACTTTGATCTGAGATGGGAAATCTCACACAAGCACACACAAAGAAAGGGCTTTTGAGGGGAAATTGTTTTTGAAAGGGCTTACATCCACAGGGCTGCAAATGGGCCACTGTGACAAACAGATGGAATGAGCTCCCTCCATGATGGCATTCAGAGGGTGGTTATGACAGATTTGAGTGTCGCCTTAATGGGGGGGTGCACACGATCTGACTGCCACCGCCCCCCCCCTGCACTACACGCTTGAAGCATTCCAGCAGGAGTGCTGCACAGATCATGTTTTAATTCCATCATTACAGGTAAATGTTCAAAGGATCAATTAGACACAAGGTTTCCTCCACTCGGTAACTGCAGACCTACCCCACGTTGTTTTATGAGTGAAACCTGGAGTTGAAGCAACAATTGTCTTTGCTCTATTTAATTCTTCATCGACACAACAGATTTTTCTGACCCTAAATTCAACAACGGTCTCTAGCTCCACCCCCATTGCAATCGCCCTTCCTTCTCTGCTCCCTTCCAAGCTCCCGGTCTCTGCCACCGGGTCTCCTCGCTGCTGCTGCCCCGCTCCCTCCGTCAGACTTCTGTCTGGCCAGCTGGCCCCATGCAGGGGATTCTCGGCCTTTCCAGCCCCAACCGTCAGTGTCAGACACTGATACCTGGCAAATCGACTCTCAGAGCTGGAAGGAGGCAGCATTACGTCTTCCACGTGGGAGATTTAAGCTACAAGCGCCACAACGCTCAAGATACTATTTGAAACTGTCTCCTTTTGGGAAAGATGAATCGTGATAAACAATCACCCAACTTGGAGATCACCCTTCCTTATTCACACACTCTAACCCACGGCACCAGATGGAAGCATTGGGCCAGAACCAGTGGGAACCCAGGGTTGCCGTTGCCTGAAATGTACAGACAAAAACATGCCCGCTTGGGGTAGGGGGACGATTCCCAAACACCCTCATTAAAACACACCCCCCCCACTCAGGTCTAACAGCATCACAATAGGCGAACATCAGATGATGTCAAAGTAGTTTTTCAAAATACTAAAATAGCCTGTGGAGTGTAATATACACAATTTTGTCTATACAAACATAAAATAGTCAAGGAACAAGTATTTCCGTATAAAAACCACTCTGTGATAGAGTCTCCCTTGATGTGGCATGAGGCTCCCCCTATGGAAAACCCACCCTCTCACCATCTCCTCACTCTTTGTGCTCTGAATGATGTAGACTCACCTCCCCGGGGTTGTTTCTTTTTTTAACTCGTTATAAAAGAATTCAAACACAGAAGAGTACAAAGAATAGTATACTGAACATTCATATACATTTACTAAGTTGTGAAAATGTTAATGTAGGCATATTTGTTTGACCTTTTGTGGGGAGGATGGAAATTATAAAATAAATACAGGTAGTATATTTCACCTAAAAAACTGAAATAAGTACCTCTTTCAAAAGGAGACATTTTCTTTCATAGCCCAATAGTGTGATCACCTAACAGAATTTGTAACTTCTATCATCTAATAACCAGTCCACATTCAAATTTCCTGTAGTATTCCTCAAAATATCTTTTGTGCCTAGGTCAGTCAACTTGAATCCAATTAAGTAGCATGCACTGTGCTTTCCTTCCCCTGCACTATTTAAATAGGTACTCTCTCTTTCTCTCGTATTAACTGCATTTAAGAAAATAAACTTCATTAAGTTAAAATGTGCAAATGCAGTTTGTTTTAATCAATGGTAATTTTTAAAACATGATATATTCTTAATAAAACATAGTATTATAAAGCTTCATAAGTGGGACATCTGGGTGGCTCAGTCGGTTAAGCATCTGCCTTCAGCTCAAGTCATGATTCCAGAGTGCAGAGATCAAGTCCTTGCTCAGCGGGGAGCCCGCTTCTCCCTCTACTTGCCACTCCCCCTGCTTGTGCTCTTTCCCTCTCTCTGTCTGGCAAATACATAAATAAAATCTTTAAAAACATATACACACAACTTCATAAGATAATAATGACTAACACAAATATATGTTTGGTGGTTCAGAAAATATGTACACAAATTCTTCAATTCTCCTTTCAGGAGGTGAATTCCCTGCCTTTTGAAGTGTGGGTTGGAGTTAGTGACACATTCCCCATGAATAAAATCTGGCAAATGGGATGGGGTGTGCTCATGACAGATTGCAGCTTCTATCTTGAATAAAGTCAGTCTCTCTCTCTCTCTCTCTCTCTCTCTCTCTCTCTCTCTCTCTCTCTCCCCTGCCATTTCTTTTTCAGAAACCATGTCCTGTGGACAGTCCTATGGAAATCACATCACGTATGTCTCAACTCCAGACTTACACCCTTCCTGCCTGTCATATCATGACTCAGACTCACCCAAATCCTACAAACTATTCTGACCAATGGACAGAGAATACTTAGTTTCAAAATTTCAAAGGTCAGCCTCTGTTACTTCTCTGCTGTCACATCACGGTTCCAGTTGAGAAACAAAGAAGCAGCCCCTGACGTTCAGGAACTGGTCTGACACAGCTCGGATTCAGTGTTGTTCAGAGCTGGTCCGGTGTGCACAGCTAGGCCCTGTGTGTTCTTCTGTTACACCTAAATAATCTCACAGAGCCCCAGTAATGGACAAGATCACTTAGATTAGATAAGGCCACTTCATAGTTTCATCTAAACACAGACAAAAACAAGGTCACCCGTGCCACCACCAAAAACCAAACATCCCCCTCTAGAGGCTGATGTGAATGAGTGCTACTTCTTTACCATTATGATTCATCCTGGTTTACCTTTCCTGTAGATAATACTAACACAGATATCTAATTATAGAATTATTCCTACTGTCTACTCAATCCAGAGTAAACCCCTACTTCCTTAGACCCCTCCCCTAATCACTCAATCAAACCCCAAACCTTAGAACAGTCTCTTTCTAACACCCTCTGAGATGCTGCCTCTTCCCATGTGGTATGCATTCTCCCTCTCCCAATGAGTAAACTAGAACCCAACAACAGGTGTGTTCCTGATGGTCTCTGGCTGGAAAACATTGGCACAACAATAATCATGGTTTTTTTCCCCCCTTTTCCAGTAGGGACATAGACCTAGGTTATAATTATACCTGGACATTAGTTGCATGACTTTGGCTAAGAAACAAATTCTCAGTGCCTCACTTTTTTCATCTTTAAGGTAGAACAATATCGTAATTAGTCAGGCAGTTATAGGAATTAAATGGGGTAATATCTAGCAATCTCTGATTATACTGCCTTGCACATAGAAGATGCTCAATATATGGGTTTCCTTCTTATTTCAGTGAGGATAAAAAAATTATTTTCACAAAAACCAGGAAATTATTTCAAGCTTTGTTTAAATTTAAAATATCCCAAGGTATCTTATATTTGACACTCATCTAAATAAGTGAAACTAATCTTGAATATAAACACTTATTTATCTTCCCAGGATGAGAATTATTTCTGCTTGGTGAACTCTGATACAGTTTTTTAAAGCTTTGACTTCTGCAAGGGATGGTCATTGGTTGAAATTATTTTAGACTTGAAAGCTTCTTGGGGTTGTTTTAAGGCTGACCTATGACAACAGATTCATTAAATGAGTCTAATTTTACCAGTGTTTGGATGTCAGATCAATGTTTTCTCTAGTTAGGCTGTGTCCACACTATGGAGGTTCAAATGAAAGCAGCCTCTCCAGGGAACCGTAAATATGCCTCCAAGCCCAACCCCCTTGAGGCACACTTACTGGTATGTTGACCACAGCCCCCGGGGCCTGCCACCAGCCTTGCCGACCCCAGAATCCCACCTCATATTTGTGCTGGAGACCGTCTAGCTTGGGAATGCTAAACTATGCTATCTATGCTTACAGCAGACTCACTTGTACATTCAGAATTTTTATTTTTATTTTATAAGAAGTCTATATTTTTCCCTAGAGACAACTTCTAGAACAACAAATCTTGAAAAGATCAGAATGAAATCAGAATAAGGAAGTTATACGATTCTGATGTTTACTAGCATCGGCTCTGATAGGAGTTGCAGCTAGCTGTTCAATAGAAGGACAGAAGAACTACTTAACTGAGGAGCACATCTCACCTGGGGTGCCCTCATTAAAGTCACCCTTCTAACAATCCTCTCTCTGTCCTTTTGTTGCTGGAAAAGCATTACTTCTCTTTGCCACGTTTCTTCCTTGTGTAATATAGAAATTTGGAAACAAAAGAATAACCAAGAAATTTGGAAATCTAACAACATTACACTATTTTACATTTGTCTTTTGGACGTTAAAGCTAAACCACAAACCAATATGTCAGAACGAGGTTGCCACGTGAAAGGAACAGGTGTCTCTGTTATTCATCCTAAGAGGAGGCCACTATGCCACCATAGAAATGAGCATTCAGAAGGAGAGCTCTTGAGTGGAGGCCAGAGAACAATTGTGTAAAGCAGGGTTGCTTGAGCCCAGACTACGAGGCGTACAAAGGTTTGGAGAAACTCTTAGTGGTGGTGGAGGGGACAAAGTAAGTTCCTTTCTGTGAATGCCTATGAGACAACAGAAAAAATATGTATACATATTGGCCTTTGCTCCCAACAGAGCTCCTGAAACCGTTGTAATTTCCTAAGTGATAGGAGCACTAGGAACATCTTTTGTTCTAATGAGGTGACTATGGTGGATTCCTGGATGAGGGCTGGTCACCAGAAAGACCAAGCCGTGATCAGCCCCACCTCCATCCTCAACTCGAGAATTGAGCTAATAATTTATCATGCCTTCATAGCATACCAATATATTATGAGACCCAGAGAGCCTTCAGGTTAGTAACCACAACTTTGTACTGGGAGTGTGGCATATGTCAACTCCCCCGGGGAAAAAAGCTTCTGCTCTTGGGGCCTTCCCTAATCTTTCCCTATGTATGTCTTCATCTGGCTCTTCATCTATCTTCTTTATCACATCATCTTATGAACTAGTAAATATACGAAGTATTTTCCTGAGTTCTGTGAGCTGCTCCAGCACATTAACCAAACCTGAAGAGGGAATCTCTGATACATAGCCAAGGACAGAAGTTGTGGGTGACCTGGGGACCTACGACTTGAAATTAGTACCAGAAACCAGGTGGGACCAGAACTATGGGATCGAGCTCTTAATTCCTGGGATCTGACACTATCTCTAGGTAGACACTGTCAGAGCTGACTTAAATTGTAGGATGTCCAGCTGATGTGGAAAATTGCTTTGTGGGGAGCAAAACCCCTATGCATTGGGTGACCAGAAGTGAAGTATTCTCTGTAAGAGTAAGTAAAAGAGATTCACAAGAAGAAATATACAGTGGGGAAAGAACTGGGTTTCCCCTTACACACTCAAGAGAGAGATCAGGAGAGAAAACAGTTTTTCTAATACAATAGCACATGCTGTCCAGAAGACGAGATGCAAGAGGGGCATGGGGCAGCCAGCCACGAGACACTAGGGTTGGTCTAAATTTAGGAGACAGAGTCCATTCTCCATATTGATCTACTGTTTGACTTTTCTCTAAGACATGGGTGAAGCCTCATCTTAAAAAATATAGACTGGGGCGCCTGGGTGGCTCAGTTGGTTAAGCGACTGCCTTCGGCTCAGGTCATGATCCCGAAGACCCGAGATTGAGCCCCACATCGGGCTTCCTGCTAGGCGGGAAGCCTGCTTCTCCCTCTCTCACGCCTGCTGCTTGTGTTTCCTCTCTGGCTGTGTTTGTCTCTGTCAAATAAATAAATAAAATCTCTAAAAAAATATATAGTCTGGACATATAGGGAAAGATGAGCAAGGACACCCACCAGAAACTACAAAGTAAATCAAAAAGAGAAATTAAGCTTCATTGAAACAAGGAAATAGCCACAGTGCCAAAATGGAAAATATGAAATGTCCTTGCCACATACTGTGTCAAAATAGTTTCATTTAATTAATTAGTTACTTAGTTAATATAATCACATCCCTAAATGCTAATCAAGTGGGTATTTGAAAAGAGAGCTATGATCTAAGAAAACCAGGGTACACTGCATAGATGTGTCATGGGACAATAGGAATACCATACTAAAGGAAGAATTACCTTAGCCATCATTTCTATCGTCTACAATCTGGATCCCCATCCACAGGATAAGGTGAGGTAAAACATGATGAGCCATGCTCAAAATCAGAAGAGAGACCCACCACCAGGAAAAGGATATAACTGATTTCCTGCATGGTTATGTGTATGAGAAAATTCAGGCAGAAGTGCTGAATCTCACCTTTTGCTCCCCTGCCCCCTTACCTTTATCCCATCCTGAAGCTCTGCCTTATTTTGAATATTGTGTGGCAATATTAGGCTCCATTAAAACATAAGCCAATTATCAGACAGGAGACACAATGGAACATATGTGTAGAAACTGCAAAAAAGAAGGATGGAACAGAATATAAACAAAAAACACACACACAAAAAAATAACCTCACACCAATCAAGGAGATGGAAGAGATAAAATGCTGCAGTCTAAATAAAATTAGAGATAGCAGTGTATCTCTTAATAAAAAAAAAGCATCAAAGAAAAGTATAAGTGTTCAAATAAGAGGTTATAAACTAAGAGGAAGAGAGACGCCTGGGTAGCTCCATTAGTTAAGCATCCGACCTTGATCTCAGATCAGGTGTTGATCTCAGGGTTGTGAGTTCAAGCCTCTTGTTGGGCTCCATGCTGAGCTTACTTTAAAAATAAATTAACTAACTAACTAAATAACTAACAGAAAGAAGTAAACCAAAGCTGAGCCGGCAGATGAATAAGAAATAGAAGTGAAAATTAAAAATACACAGAGATGAAAGCTCATTAAAGCAGCAAACATAAAATAAAGGTGACTGGAAACTGACAGGAGCAAACGTTACAATGTATGGAAAATGTTACCCTGCAACCTTCCAGGAATTATCTAGAAAGAAAGGTGTGTGAAAGGTGGTTGTTCTTAAGCCCTGCCTTTTAAACTTGGAGTCTCTCAAAAATGCAGAATGTGCTGGAAGGGTCTGAGTGTTGGACGCCAGGGTAAGTTTGAGGTCAGGGTACTGACTGAGCCTGTCAGTAGGGAGACTGGTCAGCCAAGAGTAGAAATCATACAGTTCCAGAAGGTGAGCGCATTCTCTGGGAATTCTGCTTTAGCACAAAAAGAAGAAGCATTTGAGCACTGGCCAGGGAA
This sequence comes from Spilogale gracilis, assembly GCA_004023965.1. Lineage (NCBI taxonomy): Eukaryota > Metazoa > Chordata > Mammalia > Carnivora > Mephitidae > Spilogale > Spilogale gracilis. Next base: position 59,233 of record PITA01002908.1, read on the forward strand.
ATACCACGGGGAAGCTGCAAAAACAGCAGCTCTCACAAACGGAATAAGCAACCAGGTAACACAGAATCTTAGACAGCAAGCATTTTGTCCTTTACATTCTCAGCATTGGTAATCATTTGGTTATAATGATAAATGTCTGAAGCCCTTAAGAAACACGTCACTGAGTTCAAAATACAACAGCTATCCAAGAAAAATATTTTTCCATACTTACACCACTAACCAAACAAAAATCGTTTGCCCACATACATGTGCATGTTCAAATTGTACGTATTTTCCAGAACATTCTGAGTAAGATTTTATATTTTCCATTCAAATTACACCATATGGAGTCCTCCACTTAACTATATTAACAATTTTATATCCCTCCTTTCACTGTTACTTTTCCACACTAAACTCTTGGTGTAGGCTTTGCGGTATTTTGAAGTTGTCTCTGGGGATAAGAATTTCTGGAAACTTGAGACGCTGGAAACCAGATAACTTACCATCTAGCAGAGAGCAGCAGGAGAAATGGTCTCAAGCCTGCACCAGACTCTAGAAATCTGTCAAGGAAGGCAGTAGAAAGAGGAACCCACTTAGGCAGAGGAAGGCCACTGCTATCACACAGGGGACATTTCAGTCAAAGTTGCAGCTACCACTTCAAGAATAATCTTCTAGGTTCTTTTAATTATTCTAATACAGAAAGGAGAATGGGCTCAATCAATAGAAGAAGGAATCTAGAATATCTAGAATATCTGAATCTAGAATATCTGAGATAACCACCGGGAGCACATCCAAGAATGTAACACCAAAACAATGGCCCTGAATATTGGTGGAGAAAGGAAATTTACCCAGGAAAGTAGTGTAGATGATGTGAGATGATACATACTCTCTCTCTCTCTCTTTCTCTCTCTCTCTCTCTCTCTCTCTCTCTCTCACACACACACACACACACACACACACACACACACATACACAGGATTACAAAGGGTTCATGTGAGCACAAAGATTGTTGCCGAGAAGGAAGCCCATTGGTAACATTCCTGAGATTAAGGATGGACCAAGCATTTACACTATCCTGAACACATAACCTCTAACCTTTGTTCTCTGGGACTCGGCATGGCAATACTAATGAAATGGATGCTGTGCTCAGAGTCTGGATACAGGGTTAGAAATGGTCTTAATTTAAATTTATTTTTTTAGATTTTTTAAAAATTTTATTTTATTTTTTCAGTGTTCCAAGATTCATTGTTTATGCACCACACCCAGTGTTCCATGCAATATGTGCCCTCCATAATACCACCACCAGGTTCACCTTTCTCCAGCCCCCTTCCCCTCCAAAACCCTCAGGTTGTTTCTCAGAGTTCACTGTCTCTCATGGTTCATCTGCCCCTGTGATTCACCCAAACTCACTTTTCCTTTCCTTCTGCTAATGTCCTCCATGTTACTCCTTATGCTCCACAAGTAAGTGAAATCGCATGATAATTGACTTTCTCTGCTTGACTGATTTCACTCCGCATAATCTCCTCCAGTCCCATCCATGTTGTTACAAAAGTTGGGTATTCATCCTTTCTGATGGCTGTGTAATATTCCATTGTACATATGGACCACATCTTCTTTATCCATTCATCTTTTGAAGGGCACCTTGGCTCTTTCCACAGTTTGGCAATTGTGGCCATTGCTGCTATGAACATTGGGGTACATATGACCCTTCTTTTCACTACATTTGTATCTTTGGAGTAAATACCCAGTAGTGCAATTGCAAGTTATTCTACAGTAGAAAATTAAGCCATTTTCTTAGTAAGATTTTAATGCGCTACGATGGTAATGTTTGGGCGCAGGAAACTACATTTATCTTAGATAAGTGATTTTAAAGTTGGAATTTTCTTAAGGGCTGAAAGGGTTCAAGAGTAGATGGACATCATGGTGGTTTCCTGGTTCCTGGCAGACCGTAGACACAAAGTGGCTGGATAGATGGTGATAAACTCCAGTCTCTTTAGAGGAATTAGCTGGTGCCACAGTCATAACATCATGGTTCTTCCTACCATGTCTTGGGGGTAGAAGTTTACCAGAAGATAGAGACAGGCAAGAAGCAAATGTTTCACCATATCCCATTCTAGTCTCTTTGCTCGGATTAAAAGAGTTGTGTTAGCTGAATAGAAGAGAAACTTAGGAAGAAAACCCAAAACAAAAGAATTCTTTTCTTTCTAAGTGAATGTGAATTCTGCTCAGTACAGACAACTAAAAACAAGAGAGACAAGAACCATGACCCCTGGAAGGGCTTCTCGAACTTTAATATGCATACAAATCTCCTGCGGAATTTATTAGAATATAGATTCTAATTCTGAAAGTTGTAAGTAGGGCCCGAGAATCTGCATTTCAAACAAATTCCCCAGTGAGTCAGGGACTGCTGCTGGGGTGGTCACACACAAGTAAGGCTTTGAGAAAACTAACTATGAATCTTGCTCTGTCTTAAATGAACAGTTTACAAAACTTTCTTAAAAATCAGTATACTGAAGCCTGGGATCAAAATTCACTTAACCACTTACTTAAGAATGCAGGAATCACGGGGCTGAATTTAAAGAATGTGTATTATCAAATTCCTAATCCAACAGAACACAAAGAAATGGTAGCTATCATAAATTATGTCAATTAGAATGTATGTCCTCAAAGATCTCAGGGGATCCCACTAGCTAACTTGGATGGTACAATCATACTTGTCGAGTCTCTGTGAGACAGTAAACAATGGCTAAGTGAAATATTTTTAATTCACACAATATTTATTGAAAACTTACTAAGTCTTAGGCTGAAGATGCAACTGGAATCAAGACAGACACATTTCTCCTTTTTTAAGATTTATTTATTTATTAGAGAGAGAGCGTGTGCATGCATACACACACATGTGCATGCTGGGCTGTGGGGCAGAGAGAATCCCAAGCAGGCTCCATGTTCAGTGCAGAGTCCCACGTGGGGCTCAGTCTCACAATGCTGCGATCATGACCTGAACCGAAATCAAGAGTTAGACCCTTAACTGAAGGAATCACCCTAGTGCTCCAAGACAGACACATTTTTTTCCACAAAGGGCCTTAGAAGGGATGGGAAAAAACAGCATCTCTCTCTGGAGCCAGAGATAGCCTCCTATGGTGTCAGGTGCATAAAGTCTGAAAGTGAGGGTAGGTGGGAGCCTGGGACAGCAAAGGGGGCCAGACCTAACCCTTCCCTGTGAGTCTGGGCTTCAGAACAAATCATGACTTCTGCATATTTCACACCCATTCCCTTATAACCAAACCTTAAGTAAAAGCTTGTTAAATGTACAGCATGATTATCTGTAAGTGCCTTGCTGTGGGTAAGTGGGGTAGGGTCTGTGCAAAAATGGTAGAGGAAAAACACTGGTCCTCCCCTGCACGCGGGCTAAGGATGTAGCTGCCACCAGTAAACTGAATAGTCATTAGTGCATCCATGGTCTCAGGAAGGACACTGAGTAAGAGGTACTGGAGTGGCAGAGTGCGGAAGGGTGGGGTACAAGAATCTGGAATCCGCTCTCAGAGAACATGTCAAGCAGCCTCTAGGACACTCCCGTGGACCTGAGAACCAGTCCGGTTCAGATGACCACATACGCTTCATGCCCGGAGCACCAATTCTCCTGTGTGACCCTCCCAGCATGATCTGATTTCCCTGATTCCCGAGTTCTTCCACGGATTCAGAGTATATACTTAAATAGTATCTTTTTGGAGTTCTTCAACAATGAAATCAGGAGATCCTGATTTACAGAAAGGGTGCATTGTCTTCTCCCTTTATTCATCTGTCTCCGTCCTGGTTCCCCCCGGCATGCCCATCTGTGTCTGCAGTGCAGAGTGGGAGCACTATTTCATCCCTGCGGACAGTCCTTCTCTGCCACACGCCTGGCAGCAGCAATCGCGCCGGCAGGGCTTGGGGAAACAGCAGTATGTCATTGCGAGAGAGGAGTTTTTCAAAAGGCCCTTTCAGGTCGTGAAGGCTCCTTCCATGCCCTCTTTTCTATTTTACTCTCAAGAATTACTTCTGTCAATAAACTCTAGTGTCTCCAATAAACTCTAGTGCCATGCATTCCAGAAGTAGAATTTTCCAGAGAGAATATTTTAATTTATAGAATTATAAATTCTATAAATTTTGAAAACTGAGTTTGAGTCTATGGATAACTGCAACGTGTCTATCGACTTCAAATTTTGCTGTCCAACAGTTTAGGAAAATGCACAGAATTTAATGTGAACGTATTATAGAGATCAGTTAGAAGCTTCGTTAATTTCAAAATATTAGATCCTCTTAAATTATGAGCTCCCTTAGTGAAGGTGAAACATCATGTTTGAACACATCTTGAAATAATGGAACTACCATATAGAATAAGGAAACCAAAGATAAAGCAATTTTGGGGGAACAGGTTATGGACTTCACAGCAAAGGTACTTTGTCGAGGTCACATACATGTACGTTGATTTAGAAAAATATTATCCACATAACCGGCCAGCAAAAGCAGCATATATTAGAAAATCATCTACTGTTAGGCCCTCGGAAGTAACTAACAGGTGCCGCATTGTCCTCCTGAAAAATGGGGAGGTGACTCTCCCTGGCCACTCACCTGTGCAGGGCCCAAGAACAGTGGCCCCTGTTTTACAACAGCTCTTCCAGGAGGAAAACACTGATGAAGATGGGAGAGGTCCCTCAAGACTCTGTTTCAACAGCTGTAACTCAGCCCTGAGGGCAGCACGGAATAAGTTAGGCGAAGGAAAGGAGAAAGGCTATCTAACTCAGTCCTATACTAATACCAAGAAACAAACACAAACACAATCAGAAAACCTGGTAAGAAACACGGAGCAGTTCGTGCCGACTTATCTTATAAGGCTATTTGAGAAAACTTGTTATATGATTCTCTACTATTTTGTGCAGGAAACTTATGGTCAGAAATCTCTATCTTTGAAATGCTAATATGCATTTTAATAAGTGTATTTTGTTTATTTTGGCATCAATTTCCCCTTCACCTTATGTCACTCTTACACTTTTTTTCCCAAATAAACATTTTTATCAGCACCCATGTAAGAAAAGTGTACAGATTGTGTGTAGCTCAATTAATTTTTAAGCAGTGAATACACCTATATAATCAACCAGATAGAGAAATAAATGTCACCACAACCCAGAGGCCCTCCATGGACCTTCTCTATCTCTTTCTTCTTCCTCAAAGTTGACACTCTCCTGACTTGTAATACCATAGATTAGTTGTGCCTGATTTTTAACTTTATGTAAATGAAATGATGCAGTATGTAACCTTTTGTGTCTGACTTCTTTAATTCATTATTTATGAAATTTAATCATGGTATTGCATATAGTAATGGTTTATTAATTTTCATCGTGAGGAATTCCATTGTGTGAAGATACTAGAATGTATCCATTCCATTGATGATAAACAATTGGGTTGTTACTGGTTTTGAACTGTTATGAATAATGCTGCTATGAACACTCATACACACACACACATATGTACATAGACACATACATCTTTTGGTGAGTATAAGTATGTATTTCTGCTGGAGTGGAATGGCAAGTCATGGAGTATGTTCTAAAGATTTTTTTCTATAATTGTTTGAAAGAATTTACTGAGGAAGCCATCTTATACTTGCATTTTGTGTGTGTGTGTGTGTGTGTGAAAAGATGTTTTTTGTATATTTAATATGTACAGGACTTTTTGGCTTTTCTATTTCTTTTCATAGAAGATGTATTAAGTTGTATTTCTAAAAGGGATTTGTCCATATAATCTGAATCTTAAAATTCATAGGTGTTTAAATTGTTTTTAATATATATTTTATTATCTGTTTATTATCTGAATGCTCTGGAGTAATATCTGAATTGTCAGTTTGATATTCTGTGTTCATCCTTCTCTTCTTCTTTTGATTAGTCTTGCTTGTGTTGTATGAATTTATTAATCTTTTGAGCACCCAACTTTTTGCTTCTTTGATTTTCTCTGTATATTTGTTTTCTGTCACCTTTATCATCTCTGTATTATTTTTTGTGCTTTATTTGCCCATCTTTTCTAAACTTCTTGAAAGAAGTGCTCAGATCATTAATTTGTAATCTTTTCTCCTTTTTATAACATGCATTTAAGACTAACAATTTCTCGCAAATCTATAGCTTCAACTTTCACCCACAGTTTTAAAATGTCATATTTTTATTATTAAGTTAAAAATATTTTTAATTTCCACTTTAAGCAGTTTCTTATGAATTATACAAGAGACTTTCTTAATTTCCAGACAATTGGAAATTTTCTTGTTTAAGCAACTTTATTGAGTTATATTTTATATGCAAAAGAAATTGTCATGCTTATTGTAAACAATTTAATAAGTTTGGATCTATCCATTTACCTGTGAAACCATCACCACAGTCAAGGTTATAAACATATCCATCACCTCCAAAAGTTTCCTGCTGCCCTTTGTTTTTTGTTTTTACAATGGAACACTTAACGTAAGATCTATACTCTTACCAATATTTGTGTACAACACTGAAATGTTAACTCTGGAATTTATTCTGTATGTTTTCAAACCTTTCAATTGAATTACAGTTTGCTTTAGGGCCCAACATATGTATTATTTTGGGATATGTCCTATCTACACTTAAAAGAATGTATATTCTTACGATGGAATGCTATGAAGCCATCAAAAAGAATGAAATCCTGCCATTTGCAATGATGTGGATGGAACTGGAGGGTATTATGCTGAATGAAATAAGTCAATTATAGAAAGACAATTATATGATCCCCCTGATACGAGGAATATGAGAGGCAAGGTGGGGGAGTCGTGGGGAGTAGAGAGGGGATAAAAATGAAACAAGATGGGACCAGGGAGGAAGACAAACCATGAGACTCTTAATCTCAGGAAACAAACTGAGGGTTGCTGGAGGTGAGGGGGAGGAATAGGGTGGCTGGGTTATGGACATTGGGGAGGGTATGTGCTATGGTGAGTGCTGTGAATTGTGTAAGGTTGATGATTCACAGACCTGTACCCCTGAAGCAAGTAATACATTATATGTTAATAAAAAACAATAGTAGTAACAAAAAAGAATGTATATTCTGGGGTTGCTTTGAGCAATGCTCTATGTAAGTCAGTCAGGTTAAGAGCATTCTTGTGTTTTGTAGGCAAACTTTACATCCTTGTTAAGTTTCCTTTATGCTTGCTCTCAATTATTAAAAGAAATGCATTTGCACTATGATTCTGGGCATGTCACTTTCTCCATTTAATTCTGTCAAATGGGCTTTATACAGTCTGAGGCTTTGCTCTCTGGTGCCTACAGATTTACAACTCCTTTCTTCCTGGTGTATTGACCCTCTGAGCATGAAGTTTCCCTCGGACTTTTTGATCAAACTCTACTTTGTCTCATATGAGTACAGCCACTCCACCTTTTTGTTCTTTGTAGTAAACACTGGCACATTGTTAGAGGCAGAGTTATTTTAAAGTCTGTGTCCTGTGTTTCCATTATCTGACTCACCTGTCAGTCGCTACTTTGCTTGTTGTTTTCTCTTGGTTTTCTGCAGTTGGGTGTTTTCTCCTGGTATTTCTCTCCCTGGTAATTTGTTGTTGTTGTTGAAGACCAGACACGTGTGCAAGAGTTTGGAGCTCTGAATGATGTTGTCCTCCTGGAGACATTATTTAATTTTGCTTCTGACAAGCAGTAAGAGTAAGGGTTGTCTACACTAACCTAAGTTTGGATGAAATTGAATTGAAGCTGAGTTTCCATTTTTGTGACAGCTAATTTTTGTCCACCTCTACTAATCAAGTGTAGAGTTCAGGGGTCTCAACTGAAAAACAGACATGTTTCCTAGGTCCTGCTTTCTTAATGGGCCCTGAATTTCAATTTGCTTCACCAGAACCACAAGACCTATCAAAGTTTACTGGGCTTCCCCATCCTCTTAGCTGACAGCTTCTTCTTGCCTTTTCCAACTCTTAGTGGATGGTTGTAAATTAGTAAATTTATAAGATTTTGACTCCTGAAATTTTGGCTGCCCTCATAGCCTAAACTTCAATTTTCACCTCCCCACATTGTAAAACTGCCAAAAACTCTGCTCAGTTTCTCAGATATCAAGCCTATGCATCTATGAATTAACACATGCACTGAGGGGAAATGTGGCTCAAAATATTGGGATGATGTCAATGCACTTCCTTCTCCTGAAATTCATGGCCCCTTGAGTATTTGCAGTCTTAGTAGCTAGCCCCAATGCTTATATTAACTCCAGCCCTCCAATCAGAGGGATATTGCCTCTAACCAGGGATTCCTAAAGCTTTTTCCAGCTTTCCTCCTTGTATTTAGGAGGAGAGTTATTTTAACACAAGTAGTCAGTTGTAACCAGAGGTAGAAATGTCACTCAAATGCTTATGAAATAACGTTCCCTTAGAAAATTCCAACTTCTCTTAACTGTGCTAAGGTGAGTGGAAAATACAAAAGGATTGTTTTGGGTGGGTTTTTCCCCCCAATAGCACTGCAAAATATTCCCAAGTCTGACTAAGGTGATGAAAAATTTTGTTCAAATGAGAAAACCCTAGAAGGAAAGAAACTCCTATGGAAAACTTGAATGTCAATGTTACAGCCATCCCTTCCCATCTAGAGATTGTCCTTTTAGAGTGTAATGAGAATTAGAGAACATATGCTAGCCCAGAATGCTTCTAACTGTACAGGTACCATTGTTGAAGACTGAAACAGGTGATGCTGTGATAATCCACTCTAGGCAGATCTCACACATCAGATCAGCAGTGATTGGGAGGTAGGCAGATGTGGCATTGTGGAGGTGCCAGACAATGACACTTTGTACCAAATTAAAAAGTTTTGTGATCTCAAGGTTGTTTTTCAGTTTACCTTTATCCAGGCTTTACCTCTGCCTAGAACACTCTTTTCACATCAACATGACTGCAATCTATCTGCCCTGTTGCTAGTTCCTGCTCAAACGTAAATGCTCAAGATTCTTCTCTGAACACCTAATCCTATAGTCCTTCTATGGAATTTCCATCTGTCTTGCTAGTACTGTATTTCTGAATACAGTGAATGTCTTCTCCCACTCAGAATTAAGTCTCATTTGCAGCAGAGACTGAAATGTTTTCATTATTTCCCCTAAAGTAGTTTGTATTTGTAAATAATTGTTGGCAAAATAATTACATTGAGAAGCCTAGCTTTAGTGAAGGGCTATTTAGCATTTGGTGCAAATCAAAGTGCAAGAAAATTCTCTCCACTTGTAGTTGTAGATAGTACAATATACCAAAATCTGAAAGATATATAATAATAATTAAGGTAAAGTATAATTACACTATGATTGTGGTGTGTGTATTTGTGTGTGTTGGTGGAAATGTTATCTTTTCCAGTTAACAATGGACAACCAATTGTTCATTAATTCCAACAAATCCATGCTTCATTTGTAATTAGTTATGTTTATTTGTGTAACAACAATTCAAAAATATCAACAAACATCTTGTTTGAGTTCCTACAATGCAAAACACTGTGTTGTGCATTCTGAGAACCACAAAGAAGTATAATATATTAACCCTGCCCTCAATAGGGAGCATTCCAAGAAGTTAAGACCATAATACATTAAAATGAATAATATCGATAAAAGAATTTAAAAAATCAAGTTGAAGGGATGTCACCTAGTAATACATGATTAATTGCCTAATGAATTATAGAGGCAATCGTTGCACTAGGAATTGGATGCAGTGTGAGTGCTTCTAAGGGTGGCAGTGGACAGGGCTGCCCCTGGCAAAAGAACATATGTGTTCTGCAAGAACAGCCCGCATGGCTGGCTGCGGGGGGTGCACAGTTAGGAGTGGGGCAACTGAAATTCATCCCCACTCCCACTCATGCTCTCTCCCCACATACAACCAACTTCAGACAAGATAGGATGGGCCTTTTATTAATTCACACGAAGATAGCTTATATGTCAGGAAACTGAGGAATTTTATGCAAGATGTAAGATTTGGACAAGGTCTTGGAAAACTAGTGCCATTTGTGTAATTACCACAGGTGAAAAGTAGGTTTAGGTGCCACTAGTGTGGGGAGAGTGAAGTGTGTGCAGGGAGGTGAACTTGTAGATAAGGAAACATGGGGAAGACATTATACTAACGTATGTGTCCACCAATAACCTGGTACTCAAGGCTAAAAGTACAGGATTTATTTCCTAGATATTTAGAGCCAATAAATGTTTTGAACAGGTTACAAGTGGTTGCTTTTTTAGTGACATTTGTTTAATGCAATATATGAAATGACAGACAAGAGTCAGGGCATCTCCATGGGGCACCATTGTAATCGTCCAGGCATGGTCTGGTCTAGAGCGATGGTAACTGTCATCCAAAGTAAAGCATAAGAGAAATGCAAGAATAAATGCAAGATAATTGAAATACTAAGAGAATTGGGAAAATCTGGAAGAGAAGGAGTTGTATTTTATAATGAAAATCTTTTAGTTTTTAAAAACAATTATTTCTTTTTAAAATAAGTTTAATATTCCTTTTCTAATCCTGAGTTAATGTATTCAGTGGTTTTTCTTAACAAAATTTCACCAATATCAAAGTTCTTCAAAAGACCATCTTTAAGATTTTACTTAAATCTTGAGACAGAAGTAATAAGGTTGCACAGTGTTGTTAGATGACTAGAAGCATGTCCTCTGGGACTCGTCTTCCTGAGTTCCTTCAGCATTCAGGAGTTCTATCATCTTGGGCACATGACCCAGTTTCTCAGGACCTCAATTTCATCATCTGCAACATGGGCACAGGAGTAAGACCACGTGGCAGCATCATAAGGAATGAGACAACACCTGGAACTCGGTGTCGGCTGTTGTTCAGGTCATTCTTTTCCTTATTATTTATTGTGTTTCCTGGGCCAAGTTAGCCTGGAGCTAATAAAATGGTCCCAGTGGCTATAAAGCAGACTTTCTCTGTCTTCATCACCAACCCACTTTGCAGAAATTTCAACCTGCTGCCTCACGCTGCCAAATGATTCTGGAAATCCCTGAGGAATGTCTCATTGGGCTATCAGAACATGAGGCCCTGTGTCTTTCTCAAAGGCTTATAGTGACAACATCTCCACAGTCTCCCTCTGCCCACCAGAAGCTGTGTCATTGAAGCAACGTACACCTGCAATGCTTCCAATAGCCGATTTTGAGACCTCCAAAATACCCCAGGGACACACGATGATCAGTGCCCCCACCGCCTACCCCACTTGGACACCTGTCTCCAGCACCGCTGCTGCCAGGTCAGCATTAGGCTGTCCACACCTGGCCCCTGATAGCAATGCCACTTGTACCTTGTGTTCTTATTATCCCTCAGAACTAGAGAAATTGTCCATTTTATTTTTACTTGGTCTGCTTTTTTCACATCCCATGTTTACATCCTATAATTAGCCTGCTGGACCCTCCACATGACAAGCACCATGCCATATTTAGAATCTCCCCTCCAAATTGCCCTTGAACCTCTTTAGGAGGGGTCTTTCCAAAGAAGTTACTTAATCCCAGAGGGTAATAGCCTGACTTCTAGAGGCTCTACCTCCAGGGGGCATGTCAAAATCTTGGTAAATGGAACATGGGCTCAAATTCAGACTCCTTAACTCCACTTTAAAAAAAAAAAAAAAAGCCACATAGAAAGACCACTTTCCTGAAAAGGATCAAATTCATAAAAACAAATATTAATGTAAAGAGCTATGTTTTTCTATAACAGAAAGCTAGGCAATGAGCAGAAAAAAAATGTGAAGGCGTTAGAGAAATAAAAGTAGTCAACGTGATGCAATTTCAATCCCCCGACAATGACTGATAGATCACAGGAATGGAGTCAGATGGATGCTTGTCTCTGGGTGCATTACCAAAATGTTCCCTCACACAGCTTGTGAAGCAATCCACAGGACCAGGGGCTATTCTGGACTTAGTCCAAGGAAATGAAAGTAGGTGAAATGAATACTGTAACATGGAAGCTAATAAACCCCTAGGGGAAAGTTATAATATCACCAGATTGGAACACACTTCTGAGAATATTTGTGAATGGTAATAGAAGTATAAAAACATTGGAAATGTGGAATGAGTTAAAAAAAAGTTGATTGGAATCAACTGTTGTGCGCTATAATGGAAAGGTATACAGTGCTAAGAACTTATGACATTTGCTATCCTGAAATTCAATTCTAATAACAGAAGTCAATGTAGTCTCATAAAAATGTAGTAATGGAAATCAAAAACAATTTCCTTATTTAAAAATACTATCAGCTTTGATATGGGATTAGATTCTGGAGATTAAAAAGAATGAGAGAAGTCATGAGCAAGCTTCAAAATGTATTTAAAAGTAGTTTCAAAGGAAACCATATGAAATTGCAGAAAGAGCAGGGATTTGGGAATCTGACTGGCCTGAATTCATGAGTCTCTGCAAGTCACTTCTCTCATTTCCTCTTCTACAGAGAGCATGTAGGAAACACCAACTTTAAAAGGCTCTTGTTCATGGAGCAATGTCACAGCAGTCATGTGAAAGCATTCCCGAGGTGTGTGGCATTGGATAGCTGTTCAGTAAATGCACCCTCCACTCCCTTCATCCTCCTTCATCCCCCTGCATTTCTATGGCAACGGTGTACCCATCATTAGCTCTCCCTTCTCATTTTCTTCTTTCTTCCCCCAAGATAGTTTTGTCGTAAATTCCAGGCACACTTCAAGTCTGTGGGAAAGATTTAAGAGTAGAAATGGCCTTGAGAGATCTTGAGAGATAACATGTAGATGACCCCGTGTTGTAGAAAGTGCTTTTCACCAGCTGGTAAACGCTGACCCAGAGGGAAGTAGCTCTAAAATACGAAATAGGGATGGCGTATCAGCAAGAGAATTTTTTTTCCTTCAGTGCATAATGGAGACAATGCAGAATTAAATGGGTAAAACCAAGTGATTTTAAGTCTCTTTCAAGTCCTCTCTTCTGATTCTAGCCAGAGACTCACATGTTCCTACTAAACTGGCTCCCGTGGTCTTCTAAGATCTGTTTCCTCTAAGAGTAGGCAGTGCTCCTTGATTACACAGCTGTGTCACACAGAAATTCTTCTCAAAAACAACCAAAATTATGCATTTTTAATATGAGAGCTGTGTCCAAGTTCACAAAAGAATGTACACTATGAAATCAAGAGAAATATGTGTGCTTTTTTGTCCGAGCTCAGTTTATGAGATGTACTCAAGTATAATTTTATTTGGTGTCTCCACCTCCTTTAAAATGTACTCAGAGGAAAGGTTTTCCTGTGCCATGTTCATTGTTTTTGTTTTTGTTACATGTTGTTACATGCTATTACATATTGTTACATTGATACATGTTAGTGTATCCCTCCGTGTTTATGGCTTACTAATAAATGGTACCCCATTCCCTTTAGGTTCAAAACAGTGCCACATCAATAGTCATATGCCCATTGCCAGCAGTTATGAAAATTTTGAACTTGGTTTAGAGTCGAATCCTCCCCTGTCCACCAGCTGGGCCAGTTTCAAGAGAGCTGCCTGTCACCTAGAAGGCAAGACACGCATCTTCTCTGTCCTAATTCGTCTACTTTTTCTACCCAGCTCATTAGTTATGGTCTTTAACCCCTCCTGGGTTGAAACACGGGAAGCTACCTAGAAGCAGAAAGGCAGGGAGGGAATTTTCTCATATAAATTGCTGTTGTTCTAAGCTGACTTCATGCTACTAGGCAGAGAAGATTGTTTAAGCGGACTCTTTTCCTCATGGAAGTTTTAGTAGCTAAATTTGGAAGGCCCTTGTTGGTCCTCTCCAATCACACCTCCAGCTCACCGCGTCCTTCCTCAGCCCCACCTCTGACTTCAGCCTCTGGTCCTCAGACAGCGCATTCTATGGAGATTTTTCTCCACTAGAGTCCCTTTACTTCTTCTAGGTGAGCTTCTCTACCTGGACATAAAGTAGCTTCAGGTCATTCCTACATCTGCTCTCTCTCTGGTACCTGGGGCTTCGCCTCTCTGAAACTGGCAAGAGAGAGGACTTACTTTCTGGATGCAGCAGTGACTCACCTTGTGGCTGTCAAACCAGCTCTTCAACACATCTCCTCTGCTCTTTGACTTCCTGAGCTGAAGTTAGACTCCCTTCACTCTGGTCTCAAACCCAGAAAAAGAATAACTAGCTCCCTAGACAGTTGTTGAAGTTCTCCCTTCTTCTGTTTGACAGAAGACAAGGCTGTCTCTAGCCCTCCTCCCTTAGGGAAAAGGAGGCTCTCGATGCAGCTTTTCCTGTGCAGTGGTCCTCAAATGCTTCCCCCTTTCCTTTCTTAACATTTTTACATCCTCCATTTGGGTCAGTGTTCCCCTAGTGTCAAGCTCCAAATCTGTGAAACCAGCTCTTAACCTTTTGCTTTAAAATATGCGCATTTTGATCCAGAGCCTTACTTTGGTGTGCAATATCTATCGTATGGTGAAATCTTTCTGGAAACTTAAATTTTAGCATGCTAACACACACACACACACACACACACACACACACACACACACACACACATGAGATTTTTAAAACATTAGATAAAAGAAAATACCCAGCATTTTCATTTGAGGGCAACATTGCCACTAAGTATGGGAGGCTGTTCAATGACACCTGAAAACTCCAAGGTCTCCACAGACTCGTTCATTCGTTCATTTACTGATTCAATATTAATTGAAAAAGCCTCATCTGTAGGCACGTGCTTAGCTCTGAAAACACAATAGTGAAGCAAAAAAGGCACAGTCTCTGCTAATGGGCTATCCCGTCTACAAAGAGGACATCCGCCCCCAGTTTTGTTTGCCCTTTTTATTTTTCAGAGACTTTATTAAACCCTCGTACTCTTGGTTCCACATCAGAAGTCACCCCTTTTGGCAATGTCAGCCTGTACAAGGCAGTTAAGTCGATGTATATATGAGACAGCTGGTTCTTGCCAAAAAGTGGCTAGAATATAGGGTAGGAGGTTGTTACCTAAAGTCCTTGCCAAAGTTTTGTGTTATTGAAACCTGAAAGTTCACTTAATCAGAAGTACTTCTTGGTAGAGCACCATGAGTCAGTAGGTGAAGCACTGGCGCGGAAAGGACTCTGGGAACATGAATTCTAATTTGGTTCTGCCGCTGACTGTGACCTTGATCAAGTCCCCAGACTTGTATCTCAGTTTCCCTGCTGTAAGAGCAGGAGGGGGCTTCTAATCAAATTGGTTGAGTGTTGTAGTGCTCTGTTTTCTTTACATCTGGAGAATGCAAGTTAGTTAGCACTACAGCACCTGCTTTGTGGATATTGCAACTGAGTTCAAAAAAAAAAAGGATCAAAGATATTTCTATATTCACATAGCAAATGAGAAGTAATATAAAATATCTTTTATCTTTGTAGTATTCTTCACAATGTAAAATATGAACTTGGGTTTTATGGCTCAGCTTCTGTTTCCTTCCCACCATCTTTCAAGGGAAAGCTCTATCTTTTCTAACTTGCAGTGAAAGAAATGTGTAAGTTGACCCTTGAATTCATATATATATATATATATATATATATATTTTTTTTTTTTTACTATGGGGTTTAATGATGACATGAGCTAAATGAAACAATACAGGTAGCAAGGCCCCACTCTGAACCAGACAATGATAGGCACCTAGCAGACTAAACTATGTGATCAATCAGAACTGATAGTTGTTGAGGGCTTACTTCATGCCAAGTGATTTCTGTGGACTTTTCTGTTATCAAAGCAAACCCTGTGGGGCAACAAACAGCCCTTTTACAGATGGTAAAACTACGGCTCAGAGTGGTCAAACACGTAGCTAGTAAGTGGAGGAAACAATAGTTTGGCCCAAACCTAACTCCAGAGTCCATATTCTTACCCACTAACTTATTCTGCCTTCCAAAGATGAATAAGATTAGATAGAACCTCTTGTGAAGAAGGTCACAGATGAATGGAGGAGAAAGACTCATAAATAACTGCTATGGAAGTACAGAAAAATGTGCTGTGACATCTGTTTGGGGCTGGAGCAAATGAGAGTATAAGCAAGTGTTGCAAAGGAGACAACATGAACTTGAAGGAAGCAAATGAGGGATTGGAGATGGGCATTCCAGAGCAGGAGCATGGGGTAAGCACTGGAAATCAATAAGATATACCAGGCAAGGAACTCTGAGTAGCTGAGTATGGCTTGAGCATGATACAGTCAGCTCCTTCCTTTCTAGATGTCCATCCTCTCTCAGGCCTTTCAGTGGCTTCACAGAATTTGAATGTAGACATGAGACTTCTCATTATTCTGTCCTCCTGCCCAAAGCCCATGGGGTAGGGAGAATCTACAACTGCAAAGATATTACCAACATCTTATCAAACACTGAGAAAACGTTCAAGGGACTAGTTTGTTCCCCCAAGGGAAAACATACAATTCTGAGATACCCTTAATCTATGAATGAGTGAGTTTTGTCTGAATGTGAAGTCAGCCACAGACTGATGGTAGCTCTTACAGCAATGACTTCCTTGTCCCTAGCAACCAAGTTGATTCCCTACTCTATGTGACACCAAAATTTAAATAACACAAATAAGTTAAGGTTCAGAAATGGATGTGAATAACACTATTGGAGATAAGGCAATGGGAGGGAGGGAGTTGAGAAGACTCCCATTCCCATTCCAAAAATTCCCATTCCAAGAAACAGGCATCATGAAGAAAGAGAAAATTCCATTCCAAAACATTTCTCAAGAGCCTATGGTAATCCAGGCCCAGATCTAGCCTAGAAAGCAAGGCTCTTGCCCTTTATTTATTTAAATAAAGTACTATGGAAGCTCAATATGAAGAAGGGAAGAAAAGATTTTTCCTTTGTAATGGTATCCATCAGTTTCTGCCTCAGGAGTCTTCCATTTATGGCTACTTTTTGTTTTGTTTTGTTTTTGTTTTGTTTTTTTCCCATAGCAATTCATGGGAAGTAGTTTAAATAACACTTAAAACACATTCTGAACACTCCACAGTGAACTGTCAATGGCTACTTAACTACTGGTTTTAATACTGATCACACACACAACAGAAAGCCTAATAAACTAGATTTCTATGTAGGAAATCCAAAGAATTAGACATGGGAATATGTCTTTCAGTCCTGGTGTTTCAGTCCATGCCTACAGATGGGCACCCTCTGGATGGAAGCTTGGAAACTTTTCTTGGTGGTGGTGGTTAGTTAAACTGTATTTCCTCATAAGCTTTTGTTATTTCTGCTTATCATGACTAATAAAGCAATGAACAAAGACTTTTTGAAAGAAGATTGAGTCACTGGGTTAAAAAGAAATCAATGAGAATTGCCGAACTATTAATTTTATAGAATCCAATACTTGTATTCTGAAAGGGAAAAGGATAAAGTTCCTAAATAAAAAAATCCAGGTTTATAATAATGAAGGCTATGATAATAATCATGTCTACAACTAATAATTTTACATCTATTATTTTTAAATGTTGAGAATATTTGGCACTTTTGGATAGCTGTCATTTTCATTCCACAAACCCTGTCTTTGAGAGGATAACTACCTTACGCAAGTTCATATAGCTAATGAGTAGGATGACGTGAACTTGAACTTATGTCTACAATGTTAAAAGACTGAACTTCAGTGTTATGTGTTACTGTCTAAAAATTAAGTGGCATATTTAATTTATTTTCCTTAAGGAAAATGTAAACTCAGAAATCCAGGTTCGCAGACAGCTTTCAAATATTCTATTTTAATGCTCTCACAACACACTTAATTCTTCATCCTATCCCTCTTTTAATCAAAAAGCTGCCTGCTTGTGGACTCAGACAGATATGCCCGCCCCTGTAACCAGCTTCCCCCGGAGTTCAAGAGCCACATCCAAGCACTGAGAACCACAGGATCACTCAATGCATGTTTTCTGTTGCATCCTGTGCCTCTTATTCAGACCTTTTGAAAAGCTCCTAATCTCTTCTTGTTGAGGGGTTTTGACCTGGACTCATGACCTCATGTTGCCAAAACTTCTTTTTCACCCCCTGACCTTGTGTGTTCCGGAATCCTAACCTCGGTATCTGATCCCTAATGCCGTTCTCCCTGGATTCCCGTCCTCTTCCTAGCTAATCTCTCCCTCAGCTGACCTCTCTGGGATTAATCAATGATCTGCCTGCCAGTAACTTTTGTGCCTAACCAAACCCCCGGTTCCTGGCCCTCTGGCCTTCTCTCTGGTCCATTGTCTCCCAAACCCTGTTAGAACGTGCTTTGAAGGAATAGTCTTATTTTCAAAGAAGCAAAATAAGCTTGAAGATTTACAAAACATGAGCCTTGAAGATAAACATGCCTACAGAACCCCAAAACGGAAGACATGGACGTGTGGATCACATGTCAACAGAGCAGGGCACTGGTCAGGAGTCAAAAGAGGAAGAACAGGAGGGAGTACAGAGATCAAGGAACTCCTTGAATGGTATGAATTTTCAAATGCACAACTGTTTATGTCTAACTTTTCTCTCTTAAATTACAGTCTCTTTGAAAGCAGAGATCTGAGTTTCAATTTCATTATAGATCTCACACAGTGTTCAGTATTATGCCTGGGCCTAGTTACCCTCATAGAGATATACTGAATTATTTAATTGATTGACTAACAATGAATTAACTAAAAACAGCCTTTGATCCTTTGGTCCTGTTTGACTATCTTTAGCACCTCTATACACAAGTAAACCATGCATGTCTATAACTCTCCTTATCATTTTATTTCCCCTACAAGGTGGGGATTTTAGGAGTCAAGAAGGACGCGAAATTTTCTGTGGTATGGTCTGGCATTCATCCACATTTCCTGAAAAGAAAGAAAATGTAAATAATAAAGATGGACAAAAAGAATAACAGGAGTCCGTGTTGTTCAGTCTCATTTACAAGAAAATAAAAATATTTCAAGAAATATTTCAAGGTCTATCTCTATCTGAACAGATTAGAGTAAGTTACAACCCAGGGCAAAATGAGAAGAGAACCAAATGTCCCCTTACTAACATATACTTGGATACAAATGGAAAATAACACTGGGACTTTGAAAATACCGCGGGGTTGGGGTGGCCCTGAGGATTTCAGCTGAACTGCTTTCCCTTCTGCTTGAACAACCGAACAAAGAGCTGAGGGGCCACGTTTTGGCCTGAGAGCTCCCCACGTGTTTGCATTAGTGAGGTAAGCAACTGCAAGGAGGGGACTTAAAAGAAGACTTTGTATTGTTCATGGAGTCTTTCAAGCATAGCAAGGGTGGAATTCCATCTGTTCAGTTCAGTTCGGTTCAGTGAGCCGGTTCACTTTCAATGGTTCACTGAGTTGTGACACCTAGTAGAAATTACAACCAATGTTTTAATGAAAAAAAAAAACCCCAAACCCTTACATGATCATTTTTGAAACCGTGTGGCATTTATGAAAGTTTTCTTTACAGTTTTCAGCTCTGTGTTTCTGATCTGTTTCCACAACGTCTTTCCCTGGTAGGGAGAAAAAAAATAACATTAAAAATTGCTGCAGAAAAAGAGGAATACATTTTTGAGCTCTGTTTTGCACACTGGCTTAATCTGTGCATGATTTCAGACAAACACAGGAAGTTACAGAGCTCTCACTCAAGGTTTGCATTCACCTAACCATGAGCTCTTTATACGTAGAAAAAGCTATAAATGCCTAACAGTCTCTGCAGCAGCTTACCAGATACTCTACCTTGAGGAACAGGTAGAATTCCACTCTCCTTGCTTGAATGACTCACTGGACAATACCAAGTTATTAAGTTTTTCAGTAGCAAGAAGGTGATGGGGGAGGGTGCTCCATCTGATACGTGCTCAGTGGCGTCTTACAGAAAGCCTGTGTGCTTGCATGGACCTTTGCAGGAGGCCAGGTGCTGATCAGCAATGATTGTGATCTGGGTTAGATCATCATTTTCACTTACCTAGAGGAGAAGAAATCAAGTGGCACAGTACTACAATGATGTAAATGATGAATGGTTATTTGCCGTGTATTTAGCAAATAACACACTGGGCATGATGAAGGAGAACCCTTACAAAAGTTCAACAAGTAACACAAGCCATTCCCACTGCACTTTAGGCAACCCGTCTCAAAGCAGCCAGACCTATTTCTCAGAGGGTGAAGGAAGCATGCAATCTACTGGGAGGAAAAAACAAAATAGAGAGAGGAACGCTTAAGGAGGATTTCCACTGCATGCACTGGAGATCTGAAAAGAATGAAAGCAAATCTCTAAAACAGAAATGTAAGGTAGAAGGAAATGCAAGGAGGCAGACCACATCAGGCACCAAGTCCGGCTGATTAGGCCTTCATCACTGAACGCCATTGATGGTTTTGGCTTATCACACATCATATGCTTCAGTTGACTCCAAAAAGTAGCTCCAACATTTTCATCTGATCTCTGCTCAGTACAGGAGGGGTCTGTAACACAAAGCGGACAGGCTATCCCTGGGTGTCAACACTAAAGAGTTTCCTGTTGGCAGTAACACTTCTTCAAGTAAAAGGATCCCTATTTGTTTGTCATCAATGAAAAGGATGCCATTTAGGGAGAGTCCACAGTGAGAGACTGTGGACTCTGAGAAATAATCTGAGAGTTTTGGAAGGGACAGGGGTGGGTGGATGGGTGAGCCTGGTGGTGGTACTAAGGAGGGCACATATTGCATGGAGCACTGGGGGTGGTGCATAAAGAGTAAATCTTGGAACACTGAAAAAATAAAATCAAATAAATTATTTTTTAAAAAAGTAGCTCCTTTACATGATGCTTTTGCTATTTTTTGCTTTCTCTACATCTCTGACATTACTGCATTTTTTTCAAGTTCAGCTTATCGTTTTACTCATTCCAAGACTGTCCCTTTGAACTGTGCCCTTGCTTTTCTTCACCGTCACCACAGCGATTGTCATTGTCAAGTCAAAGCAGGTAGGGCAGAGGAATGTTTGCTGCAAAGAAAGCATTTGAAGCAAGCTTGCTTCTCTGAGGTCTGCTCGTATCTCTGATGAGATTCTTCTCTGTAGACTTTCGGAGTGTTAGTTGTTGGATGTTTCTGTCTTGTCTATGTCCCTTTGCATTTGTCTCAGACTAACTTTTTTTTTAAGGAAATGCATTTTATTTTATTTTATTTTTAACTGTATAACCTAGATGCATTTTTTATAATAATTTATTTTATTTTTTCAGTGTTCCAAGATTCATTGTTTATGCCCCCACACCCAGTACTCCATGCAATATGTGCCCTCTTCAATACCCACCACTAGGCTCACTCATCCCCCCACTCCCCTCCCTTCCCAAACCCTCAGTTTGTTTCTCAGAGTCCGAATTCTCCCATGCTTCGTCTCCCTCTCCAATTTACCCCTGTTCACATTTCCTTTCCTTCGGCCACTCTTCTCCATGTTACTCCTTATGCTCCACAAGCAAATGAAACTATATGATACCTGACTTTCTCAGCTGGGCTTTTTTCACTCAGCATAACCTCCTCCATTCCCACTGTGTTGCTACAAAAGTTGGGTATTCATCCTTTCTGATGGAGGCGTAATATTCCTTTGTATATTCGGACCATAATTTCTTTGTCCATTTGTCTGTTGAAGAGCACCTTGGCTCTTTCCACAGTTTGGTGATTGTGGCCATTGCTGCGATGAACATTAGGGTAAATATGGCCCTTCTTTTCAGTACATCGGTATCTTTGGGGTAAATACCCAGTAGTGCAATTGCAGGGTCATAGGGTAGCTCTATTTTTAATTTTTAAAAGAATCTCCAATTTGTTTTCCAAAGTGGCTGCACCAACTTGCATCCCACCAACATCAGACTGTAACTTCTGAGCTGTTCTCACCATCTTCCATCAGAGTGAATGGATGGCTCCTTTCCAGCCTGTTTACGACAGGTTGACAGAATCCTGTTGAGACAAGGAGCACCTGCTATTCTTGGTTCAAACCCCTCTTAGCCTATTTTCTCTATATTAATCTTCCTTTCCAAAGCTGCTCATTTTGAACAGTAAGTTCTATTGATCAAATTAGTTTTTTATTCAAATTATCCAAATTATTTTTATTTTTGATCAGGGAAGCATCTAATAGATCAACTCTGTCCACTTTAAAGATCCACTTTTCTTCTTTTTAAAAGAAAAAAATGCTATAAAGTGTTTTGAATATTCATCACCCCAACAAAAAGTAAGCACGTATACACACACAAAACTGTAATTGGGTCTGAATTTTTACTAGCATTTTTTAAAAAGGAAAATGAATGAATATGAAAATAAAGGGAGAAAACTGACAAATGTACTACCAAAAAAAGAGATATTTCTGAGTACTCTCTGGAAAGAGCAAATCAACTACTTGTGCGTCTGTGGGTTAAATCTTTCATTGAAACTATTTCAGGAGCTAACCTGGGTGGCATTTAGAAAATCACAGCATGATTAAAGATTGCTGGCGCGCTTTACAAAAAGAAAAGAAGAAAAAGAGGAAGGTCGGGCCTCACTAACTTCTTGGAATTTCTGGAAGACACAACTGACCATGGAGACTGAGAGAATAGAATGAACACCCTATTCTTTGCATTTTTTTTTTTTAAAGAAAGCTTTTAATACAGGTCTGTGTGAGATACTATGAGAAGTTTTAAAACAGGTGAACTCATTAGAACACAAAGAAGAAGGGAAAATACATATACTTGTTCTCTGAAAAATGGGTCCATCTGCTCATGTGAATAACAAATATCAAAATGTGTGTGTGAAAACTTCTAAAACAGAAACAGAAAATAAAGATTTATTGGACACCTACTGTGTCCGAGGCATGTCACAAGCTTGCTCAGTGAATCTTTGCTCAGCCCTGCCACGTAGATACAGCTGTCCTCATTTATCACATGAGGAGGCTGATTCTCCACGAGATTAAGTAGATAGTCTCAAGTGACCTGGCTGGTCATGGAGCGGGAGAACAGGGATTCAAACTCAGTTCTAGCTGGCACCAACCCTCATGGTCTTGTTACCACACCATATGCCTCCTGGGGAGACTGATGTTGGTGTCTGCAGAGCCTAAACCTTGGATCCCCCCCTTTCCCACAGGAGGGCTCTCTGTTAGCCTCTTCTTCCAGGCCCCTACTGAACAGATCTTGGATTTGTCCATTCACAGTAAGGGACAACAATGGTAGTATTCAGATTTCCCCCATGTTTTCAGCCTAAAATTAAAGGGATTTTTGTTCTAAGAGGAAATTTTGGCATTCAGGGAATGACAGGAGAGGAGGCTTCCCATCTCCTTGTGACCTGCTCCTGGCTCTGCAGAAGGTCTCCCCTGCTCATGTATACCTTTAAATATGAGTGTGTGCAATGCACCGTGCAGAGTTCAGCAACATCTTTTGGCTAACTAGCTGACATTTTGGTGCTTAATAAAAATGGACAGAGCCTGGGGGAGTCAATTACAATGAGGGTACTGGGCTAGAACCTCGCTGGAAAGGAAGAGGAAAAACAAAAGAATAAAGTGGCTAGACTTTAAGAAAAAGTTTAACAGGTGAACTTCAATAATGGTTATATTAGTTCATATCACAAACATTTTTCCCATAATCATAGGATGCCTTTTAGTGTTTTAGTGTCCATATCTCTCGGCCAGTAAATATTAGACACCATGTATAGTACATACACACACTACACACATACATATATACACGTATATAGTCACACACAGACACATGCACATACATATATACACATGCATACACATATCTCAAAAAAGCAATCATAAGCTCAAAATTTATAAGGCTTTTGAAAATTAAAACAGATCACAATTATTGGACACAGTTGTTTTTTTTTTTTATAATCATCCCTTGAGATTATTTTTTACATCCTGGGGTATCACAAAATCAAAGTACCTTATGCTCCAGTGCTAGAAGTCTTTTGGCCTTCAGAGAATAAATGCCCTGAGGAGCTTACCCGAGGGACTTAACCTATGAGGAAGAGTCACTTCCTGTGGTTCTTCCGGAAGTCCATTAATGACCTCCACCCTCCACGGGAATCCCCCATCACATGCAACACAGCAATTCTAACTTTGTCCTTTCATGCTCACATGTGGCATTTGGCAAAGATTGTTGAGATCCTCCAAAGACAGTATGATTAAGAAATCAAAATCTCACCAATACTTTTTATTTTTCATAATCCACACTAGTGATTCTCACACCCTTTGTTTCAGGTATCCTTCACACTCAAGAAATATTCAGTACTCAAAAGAGATTTTAATTACATAGATTATACCTATTGACATTTACCTTGCTAGAAATGAAAAAGCAAACGTTTCAAATACATATTTATTAGTTCATTTAAAAATGACAAACCTATTACATGTTACAATGGATCACAACTTTATGAAAAGTAAATATATTGTCCTAACAGCCAAAAATTAGGGAGCTATCTGGCACCTTTAAAATATGTTTACAATCATTTCAGAGTCTGGCTTAATAAATGACAATTGTATTCTTATGTCTGCTTCTGCATTCAATTTGTTATAACATGTTGCTCTGGGAGAAGCATATGAAGAAAATCCAGACTCACACAGACCTATCGTTAGAAAAAGGAGGGCATTTGTATAGCCATTTCAGGTAATTTTGCATATCCTTTTTTTTGATATTACATCAATAGTTGACAGGTGGTAGTTTCCTTTGGATCAGTTGCAATGTGGAATATGAGATTATAAATCATTAACTTTCTGTACTCTGTTACATTGAATCCATTGGTTTATCTTGCATTGTTTCATGAATCCTTTACCTATGTATGATTTTGTATATCAAGCATCAATATTTGGAAAGAATGGTTTCATCAAATTATGCTAAGCTTCTAAGTGTTGACACATATCATTGCATAATTTTTTAAAAATCATCTGTTAATTGTAGTAACACCAGTTTCATAAGATGAATGTTTAAATACAGTTCATGGTGGTGAATGTGTAGTTTTCCAAAATTCTATTTTTCACTAGAAAGCTCCAATTTTGTCCTTGGCAATAAGTATTGTCAATTGTTTTTCTTGAAATGACAGGTTCACTTTGTTCATTGTCAGGAGAATTTCAGCCATATATCCATGTCTGAAAATACTTTTCAGTCATTCTTTCAAATCCTGTCACATGGAAAAAAAAAAAAAGATTTAGTTTAGCTTCCAACTCAAACAGTTGCATAAAAAGTTTTCCTTAATCAAGTATCACATGACTTCACTTAGTTGTGGAGCATAAGGAGTAATATAGAGAACAGTAGGAGAAGGAAAGGAAATGTGAAGGGGGGTAAATCGGGGAGGGAGATGAAACATGAGAGACTTTGGACTCAGAAACAAACTGAGGGTCTTGGAGGGGAGAGGGTGGGGGGATAGGAGAGCCTGGTGGTGGGTACTGAGGGCACGTATTGCATGGAGCACTGGGTGTGGGGCATAAACAATGTATCTTGGAACACTGAAAAAAAATACAATAAATTTAATTTAAAAAGAAGTTTTCCTCAAGACAACAATTATATTTCAGTATACTGGAGAACTTCCCATTTTGTCACACGGAACATTAAAAATATATATTCAAAATTAAGATGTAACAAAATTAAAATTTTATTTCTTTATCAAAGACATTCTTAAGTAAAATTGACATCTTCTTAAAACCGAGAGTGTGTAGTGTTTAAGATCACAGTGACGCTTGTTTTGCTTGGTGCTGCTGACTTGAATCTTCCTAAGGCATCAGCAGTTTTACCATCATTGTTTTCCCACTGTCAGTAAAAATGTCAACATGGTAAAAAGTTCAGATAACATCTTTGTTTATTATTGAAATAGTTTTGGCTTCATGCTCCCTCTGAAAGGATTGCAGTCACCACCAATAGGCCTATGGACCACACTTTAAGAACTATTGCTCTATACAAATAATCTCTGGATGCTCTTGAGTATCCTAGAGCTATTAGAAGTTCTGCATCCTTGCCTTTAGGCTTTTTCTAACTGGTTATCTGTGATGTTGTTGATAAGGTGTGCGTAACTGTGTATGTGTTATCATGAACGTTTCTCAAGGTGAGCATGTTTCCGTGTTTCCATTAGTGCTTTGTTTGGTGGCTATTTTCACTCACCTGATTTTAGCCCCATATTCAACAATTACTCGGATTCTCTTAGATATCTGTCCTTTCGTTCATGTTCTGCAAAGCTGAACGGCTGATCTCTTCAAGGGCAGCTTCCATTTTTGAATTTGTGCCACATGACACTTTGTAAGTGCTGAGAAAAGGCTGGAGTTCAGTGAATTAGAAGATGACAGGGTAGTTGTCTTATGGGGGGATACTGTTTACCCTTATTATATTACTGTTCATTTAGGGGAGGTGGTAGATGGTGATACGAAAATTACCTTAGAATATATGGCAGGACCATTTTTTGATACTGTCACTCATTTTGTCATCTTTATTTTTCTCTTTGAAAATTCAGTGCCACATTCACGTTACCGAAGAAGCTTGGGCTATCTGAATGTGCCTATCTAGTTCCTTGCCTTTCAGCATATCAGAATTCCAGAGCAGCTTGCTTTTGAATTACTAGGGAATTGTGCATGATTTTCCCTCACACAAACTGGTAGAAGACTTGGCTATTTCCTCAGATTCTGTGTGTCTTTGGTGCACTAACTGAAGGAAGTCGTGAAATCAAACAGGCTTGAATTCTCCAAGAGTGTACTTAGAAATAGTGATTCCCCAACTCTAATTGTTTCACTTTGTTTCTGCAAAAACTAATATATTAAACCAACATGTATGCATCCTTTTACATTTTACTCTTTATTTCATGTTTCATACACTCACATTGTTTTTTCACACACTAAGAGCATACTAAGAACACTGTACATCAAGGATTTTCTATTTGCCAATCTCTAGGCTGGAAAATCAACACACACAATTCTGGTTGATGTTCACAAAAGTTTTGTGAGGCAGATATTATTATCAGTCCCAATTTATAGATGAGGAAACTGAGGCCCAGTGGGATGATTAACATGGACTTAGATCTAATAAGTTATAGTGGTCGAAATCAAGCCCAGTTCTCTAACTCCAAAGCTTGAATCTTTTCCACTAAAGCACACTCCTGAAAATTTAATTTTGTTATTCTTATTGAAAGTACTCCAAATTCTTTATCAGAAGTTTGCCTCAAAACACTGTGGCTTGGGATTTACTGTTTTTGGAAAGCTTACGAAAAGATTAAGAGTCTTAGGATTGATATTATTTTTAAGAGTCTCAGAACGAAGACAGAATATTATCAAACCCTGAAATATTTGGTTGGGATGACAATCTGGAATATTAGTAAAGTACTTGGTTAATGCCTTTAATAAACTTCACACTTAGCTAGACGTTGGGTTGTTGTTGTTGTTGTTTTAGACTTCTTTGCTTTATTTCAACCCATTTTCAAAGACAATTCTTAATTTTTATCTTTAATATAATTCTTTGAATATTGTTTAAACATATTTAGTAAACTAATGGAGCACAATATTCCAATTTAGATTACAGGTGTAATAAAAATGAATTTAAAACCATTTCAATCATTTCCTAATATATTTATGTTCTTGAAAAATTCTATTCTCCCATCTAAGAGTATTTAATAATAACACAGAAGGAATATTGGCCTCATGAATGTGACCCAAGAGCTATGTTGAGCTTGTGTTTTCCATTGAAATGAAGACAATAAGTTAATCTCTACAGTGCATCTGTAAATCAGTGAATATTAAACTTTGCCAAACATCTGAGTGTCAAATATACGGTTATAAAATTGACATGCTCTCCATAAAGTTCTCTATCCTTCCAAATAGACTCGATCTAAAACTCCATAGATTTCATCCCTCTAATGCATTAGTGAATATTATTCAATTGGTACTATCAAACATTATTCATTTAGGTGATCGTTCATTAAATAATATTTATTTTACCAAGTGCAGTTTCGAATGCCAGAAAACCAGCAATATAGGGACAAAGAAAAGAAAAAAACATGACTCTGCAATGATTGGTTTTTATTAATTTTTCCTACAATTAAGTGGCACTAATTCAGATGGTATATTTGAATCCATTGCATAATCAAATGTAATTTTTCAGCACCTTGAAGACTAAAAAAATACTATACATTGTTAACTGTTGTTATTATTATTTGTGCTATTTTAGCACAAATTGAATCATCTTATGGCCTGGTCCAGTTATCTTAGACTGAAGATAGATGAGATAAAATTTACGTAATTAAATGCTTGATTTCAACTTACAGGAGTCTAAGATTTCACTTGTGTGGAAACATTAAGGAACAGACATTTAAGCATTCTTGGTGGGTTGGTTTGAAGACATGACTAGGCTCATTGTGGATCACCGGTTCTAAAACTTAAACAGGCATCAGAATCCTCTAGAAGGTTTATAAAAACACAGGTTGCTGGGCTCTACCTCCAGAGTTTCTGATTCAGTGGATCTAGGGTGGAGTTCAAGCGTTTTATTTCTAACAACTTCTCAGGTGATGCTGTTGCAACCACACTTTGACAGTGCCTGTCCCAACACAACTGGAGTCATCCCAGATGTCGGAATGTGGTATCTCTTAACGAATTATTTGTGCGAGTGAATCTGTAGCCATTCCATTAATCACTGTATCAATAGAGGTAATCATGTTTAAGGTTGTAACCACATTTGTGGCAGAAGGAGAGAAAAAAGAAAAAACGGGAAAAGCCTCTAATAAATGACTTCAGTAACTGAGCCAACATCAGTGAAGGAAATAAAGAATCTTACTTTGCTTGCTGTATTTACACATTATCTTAAAGTCATGACAGTAAATGTTGTAAGTGCTATCCCTACACAAAGATCATGACTTGATAGCCATCAGATTCGGGAACAGAAGAAATAGAAATAGAAATGGGAGAAAAGAAATACAATATTTCCCTCCTCAAGGTAAAAGGAACACTTTAAGTAAGCTTCAAATGTCTTTAAGACACTGCATTTCATCCATATGTAACAGGCCAAGCCTTAAGTCTGATAAAGGTTAACTTCATGGAGCATGGAGGGCACCACTAAGTGATCAATTGCTCTAACAGGCAATCCGGATTCCAGCACACACGTGTGTCCTTGGGGCTGCCGCTGTCCCTAGCACCCTCAGGGCCAACTAGCCACCGCAAACCCGTCACCTTGCTGTGGACAACAGCTAGAAGCACACACACCTTTCTGAAATTCTAAGCAAGACCAGGAATACCTCCCTGAATACCTCCTCAATAATCGGGAATACCTCCCTGAATACCTCCTCAATAATCGGGAATACCTCCCTGATGATTAATATTCAGATACATTCTCACTGTTACAGGCAAGGATAATGCTAGGGAAACATTGGAGTCATCCAAAGCAGGAGGATTTTGCCTGAAGTGAACCCATAATCCTGAAGGGATCTGTACCAATAACTTACCTCATTCAGCTCTGAGCTATAGTGAATCCCTCCACCAGGAAAAGATTAAACACACAGGTTTTATTCGGTCACGTGAAAGCGATTTAGTGATAGGTAGTCCAGGACCAGTGGGGTGGTTTCATGAAATCATCAGGGACCTAAGCTCCCTCAAGTTCTCTGGCCCACTAATCCCAGATGTCAGCCATGTCCCCAGTGGTTCAGGATGAGCTGCTGAGGTTCCTGTTAATATGAGCTAAGCACAGTAGAAAAAAAAGGAAGAGAAAGGGCATGGCCCAACCCTTTAATGGAGACATTTTATAAATCCCACATAAAAGCCCCTCTTATATCTGTCAGGACGGTTGGAAAATAATACGTGGACAAGAAGGAGCTCAGGTGAAAATTAAGGTTGCATTATTAAAAAGAAAGAAAAATTTGGATACTGAGTAACCTAATAGTAATTTTGGCCATCAGGTCCAAGAATATCAAAATTCTTACTTTCTGCCATAAAAGGGGGTCAAGAGGGAAGCACACCAACATTATGACTGTGTGTCCCACACTCAGGGGGACATAAGAGCTCCTTGAAGGGCTTGCTGAAGTTCAGAATGCTGGTGCCCAGAAGATGCTAAGTTGACCTTCTTCCTCAGTCATTGTGACCCTGGAGGTACGCGGGGCCACACTTTGGGGAACACTGCTTTGCAGTTTCATTGCCATTTGTCAGCATTTCACCTGCTGCTGCCTGGAATGTTCTTGATCATCCCTTGATAACAAACTCTGTTTGGTTCTTTTTTAACTCTTTTTTTCTCTATAATTAGATCATACAAATGGGTTGGACATACTCCCCAGAATATTAGTTCCAGCAACACAGCAAAGTTGGAAGGGCAATGACAGATGGGTTTGGGCATTGAGAGAAGCCCCTTCTTGCAGGCAGGCAGGAAAAGTCTTCCCCAGGAGGAGTTAACCGGGGTCCCAGAGTGGAGAGGCAGGCCAGGCCTTCCGGTGACTCTGAAGGCCGGAACCAGCCAGATCAAGCACGGCAGTCAATCTAACCATGAGTGATTAATAGCCAAGAAGACTCTCTGGAGCTTTATTTCCTTGTCCCTGCTCTGCTTCCTCTTTAACACTCAGGTAAATGTCAAAAGTGGACCTAGGGATTATAGCTGACAAGGGGTAAATGCCTCCGTGTTGTCCTCCAAAGGTTAAGGTTTCCCACACTCAGTTGGAAGCCCCAATCTCCAATAACCATTAATCCACTCTCCACTGGTAGGAGTGAGCATATTTATGACTGCAGTCACTAAAGGGTGAAATAAAGATTAGTTTTTAGTTAGGAACGCAAAGCTTTTGAGATCAATACAAACTCACTGCTGAAATCAATCTAAAGTTTGGAATTTTTAAGTAAAGATTTACTGGACTTCCTTGTGGAGTTAATTTTCCAAAGGGAAAATAAGCTCAGAAATGTAACATAGTAATCAAATTGAGTAACCAACAGTTTGTAAACTGACCTTGGTTATGTGCATATCAAATAAGTGTGTAAAGCAATAAAAATGCCCATAATGTGGATTGTAAATTTGCCAATAAATAGGTAAAACCAAAATACACATATAGATTTACATGATAAAAATACTAGCAGCGCATTTGCTTATTTGAAAACACAAATAATCAATAGACATTAATAATGAAGTTATTCGTGCATTTCCCCATTACTGTGCATATTAAGTGTCTCAATTATTTATACTTAGTTTGATAGATAAATGTATAGCCGTATTTTGTAAAAAGCCTTCAGAAGGGATATAGAATTGTTCTCGCAAACAAAAGCTACTGTTTGGATGCAAGGACAAGCAGGCTGGAAATACATAGCTTCTTACCCTCCTCTGCTGTTCCTGTTTGATGCACGTATACAATTAATTATGCAATTTCTTGAGACTTGACAAAGTAATTGTCTGGCAAACTATAGGTTTAATGATTTTTTTCTCTTTCATAGGAAAAGACTGTGGATATTTTAGGAAAAAGGTTTAATAGATCAGTGTCTATAAGCACACCTTTGCTTGTTACATATCTGTAGATCGTGGAGACCCAGAGATATTTTAGAAGTGTGATCCCATGTAGTAAATTCATTTTGTTCAGCAGAGTAAGTGCATGAAAGCTTATTGTAAGCTATAACTTCAGAAATTATTTAAGCTACCTCTGGGTCCTCATCATGGAACTGCATATCTTCTCTGTTGGTGTGGAGGGGAGCAAACAGGAAAACATCTCCAATGTGAAGGGTTCCTGGAAGACAGGCATAGCCTCCAGGTAATTTCTGACAAAGATATTGTAGATAACAGGTTGGTGTTTTCTGCAGATAGTGGAGGGTAAAATGACCGACTACACTCTAAATGGTCTATAGCTCAGACTCATTGACCACCATTTGCTGCCCGGCTGCTGGAAATGGGCTCAGAAAGCCCTTCACCTGGAGCATATTCCTTCCATTTACTCCACGCTGTGGGGCAGAACTTTAGAAAAATTCAGATTCTGAGTACTGACTTGTACTCTTTGAAATATTTAGAGAGTAGAGTGACATTTTTTTAGTTGCTTAATGTTGACAACTGCCACCTGGTGCCCTACTCTTGGGAAATATACAAAGCCACTGAGCAAACGTGTATATATGCTCAAATAGCAACATCCTCGTGGGTCATAGGAGACAGGTAATATTTCTTACTACACTAAAGCTATTACATTGGTCCTAAAACAGTATCTTAATAGATCATACCCTCTAAGGATGGGTAAAGCAATTCTTAAACTTTATAAAGGGCACATATACAGTAATTACATACAATCCGTACATCTATGTATGTGTGTATAGAAAAATATAATTCGTGTGTACATACACATATGTGTATCTGTACACACATATATATATTCAAGGATGCATATAAACACACATGCAAAATCGTCGTTTCTACCCTTGCAGAGAGAACTTGACACTTAAATTGTTATTCAGATGTTTTGATCAGCAAAATGTTATCTTCCCCAAAAAACTTGGTGGTTTTTAAATCACTGTAATAAATTACATTTTTACTAAGAAATTTGTTTAGCACAAATACACCCTCAGATTCTCACACGTGGACACTAGAATAAAACAATTTGGGGTGAAGTTTGCTGAACTGCCATCATGTATGTGTATGAGCTCAAGAAAAGTCAGATCAGGAGTTAGGAAACCAGAAGCGTTTTTATTGAAAAGTGACAGGGTGCTTAGATGGTCCTACAGGGCCAGTTCTTCCATTGCACAAACGTCATGGCATTTGTTCTAAGAAACAACATGTGAGGACCAAAGTCATCTCACACATAGCATTAAACATTTTGTTGAATGAACGAATACACGCACACATACATACATTAGTGAGACCCATCTGCATACTCAAGTGAAACAAACAAGTCTAACTCATTTTAGGCCCAGTGGTGACCAGTTAACTGCCTAAGTGGCTCCAAGTAGCAAGTTGGGCCCTTGGGAGCCACAGGATTCGTCCAAGCCAGCAGGGAAGGTGGCCATACAAACAGAAGGAAGCTCTAGGAGCCTCAACTCTTCATTTCACAGGAATTCTCTAGAAGGAAATCTATATTCAGCCCTATATCTTTGTGCATCACAGAAATCCATCTACCTCCACAGCTGCTTGTTACAGACTTAGCAGAATTCTTAAAGAAACAAACATGGGGTAGATACACATTCTCTGGTCCCTAACACGACAAATTTCAAAAAGTTAGCAATACCACAAACTTTGCAAAGCCCACAAAATAACATAATTTTAACTAACTGTCTAACATATACCTCTATAATGTTCTTTTCCATGAAATTTTGACTTTGTAGTCTTCAAAATGCACAACAGCAAAAAAATTATAATTTTTTAGAGGACAAACAAAAGAACAGTGTTTCTAGACTTCTACCACAATTGGTCAAAAAATTTTTTTATTGTTACTTAAATTTTTTTTCCAGTGTTCCAAGATTCATTCCCCATTCCCTACACCCAGTGCTCCACGCATTAGGTGCCCCCAGTACCCACCACCAGGCTCTCCCATCCCTCCTCCCCCTTCCCTCCAAGTCCCTCAGTTTGTTCCTGTGTCCAAAGTCTCTGTTGTTTCGTTTCTCTCCCTGGATTACCCTACTTCCCATTTACTTTCCTTCTCCCACTGTCCTCCAGGTTACCCCTCATGCACCGCAAGTAAGTGAAACCATGGTGCCCATCAACAGATGAATGGATAAAGAAGATATGATACATATATACAATGGAATACTATGCCTCCATCAAAAAGGATGAATATCCAACTTTTGTAGCAACATGGACTGGAAAGTCAAAATTTGTTTTTTAATTATTGATAGCTTGGAAAATTTTTTT
Organism: Spilogale gracilis; assembly: GCA_004023965.1. NCBI lineage: Eukaryota > Metazoa > Chordata > Mammalia > Carnivora > Mephitidae > Spilogale > Spilogale gracilis. The sequence goes on from PITA01002908.1 coordinate 92,857, forward strand.
CAGCTTCCCAACGTGTATGACAACTTTCTTCCATACACCAACTATATGATTTCAATTTTCTTGTGCAGGGAATCATCTTAAATACCGCCATATTTCTCAAGGACTCGTCAAGAGTACATATTCATATCACAATAGAACTTCCAATTCTACACTTATTTTTTCTTGATGGTGTGTAAGTTCGCACAGTGGAAAGCCAGAATATTCTTTCACTGGGGCAGCTAATAATAACCTAACTCTATGTGAATGTAACTGTGAACACATAAATACATCCTAATACATCCTACTCTGTTCACATTACATTCTCTGTTCAACTTCCCTTTCACCAATGTCTCAAACATGTTTATGGCTCCTTCTCCAACACCATCTCACATGAACGAAAGTCCAAGTGAAAATAGAGAGAAATTTTAATTAGTTGAAATTAAAATGTCTTATTTTTTTTAATTTTTAAAAAATGTCTTGGGCAACTGGGTGGCTCAGTGGGTTAAAGCCTCTGCCTTCGGCTCAGGTCATGATCTCAGGGTCCTGGGATCGAGGCCCGCATCGGGCTCTCTGCTTGCAAGGAGCCTGCTTCCTCCTCTCTCTGCCTGCCTCTCTGCCTACTTGTGATCTCTCTCTCTGTGTCAAATAAATAAATAAAACCTTTAAAAAAATAAAAATGTCTTATTTTTGAAATTTTTACACATTGCTAGGACCCCTCCCAGAGCCTTGGAAGGGGTCCTTGCAAGTGAAGGAGCTTCCCAGGGTACAGCCTTCCCTGATCACTGAATTCAGGCATAATTTATCTGAGGCCCCTTAAAGCTTGCTTGGGAGACCCACTCTTGCTGCTTCCCAAAATCAAGAGAATTTGCCTAGGCTCTGCATGACCTGGGAGCCCATATGAAGTGCTGCAGTCAACATTTCAAGGAAATAGAGATTCAGGCTTTGAGATTTAAAGCTAAAAAGGCTATTAGCAACCACACAATGCCCCTCTCTATTCCATAGATGATTAAACTGAAATCTAAATGAATCCCTTTCTACCTATAAAAAAACTGATTCTTTGAGAAATTAGATTTCTTGCCTAATGTTACACAATTGGCATATTATGTAGTTGAGATTTTAACCCAATCTCTTTCCAAAGTCAACATTCTTGATCACCATGCAATATCACCTTCAACTACTTAATGGATATATCTCCTCTTGTAATGTTTTTTGCATTGCTTTTATCAGTTCAAAAATTATTTTCACATTTGTTTGCTTTGTTGACTGTTATATTGCCCTTAAAAATAAATGTTACAAAAATTATTATTTTCCCCTTTTACAAATGAGAAAATTGAAGGTTAGAGGCATTAGGATATTTATGTTATCAATGTACGATAGAGGTGATCTTCACCATTTCTTTCAATCCTAAATTCTGAGTTCTTTTCTCCTGTTTCTTCTGGGCTTTTGAACTATTAGTAGCTACAGCCATCCTATTATGGAATTTCCAGTGTTCATCAGGATCAACAGAAGCAAGATCAGGCTATATCTGTGATGCTTTTTCTTATAGTTTCTTCTCAGTAGGCCTGTGTTTGAGTTCTGCCTCTGTAGTTATAGAATTCTCACATCTTTCCTACCGAAAAGATATTGAAAAAATATTGGAATTTGAAAAGTTCAATTAAAAAATTTTTGGACTTCAGTTGCAAAGTACTCATTTTCTGCATGTTACACATTTGAAGTATAACCTTATTAAATAATAAATCTGAAGACCATTACTCAATGGTTTATTCCTCCATAAGAGCACTTGTTTACATCCTGCAAAAGCTTCGTGTACTTTGTGGTCTCATCAACCCCAAAGTAGGGACATTGTTTTGCCTGTTCTTCTTTCTTTCATGCTTTTCACATGTAAATCATTTAAGTTAAAATCAAGTTGGTTGGGGCACCTAGATGGCTCAATCATTAGGCATCTGCCTTCAGCTCGGGTCATGATCCCAGGATCCTGGGATCAAGCCCTGCATCAAGCCCCCTGCTTAGCGGGAAGCCCACTTCTCCCTCTCCCACTCCCTCTGTTTGTGTTCTCCCACTTGTCATCTCTCTCTGTCAAATAAATAAATAACATATTTTTTAAAATCAAGTTGGTTGGTAATGGATTAAAGTTGGAGACATCAATATGAACTCATGGGTAGCTTAACATAGATACAGATGCTTCTATATAGAAACATGTATAGATATGTGTACATATAGGATTACTATACATACATATATCTCTTTATCCTGCCTGCTGTCAGGTCTAAAAGAAGCACCCCAGGAGCAACTAACACACATAATGCTCAGATCTTCACTTTTAATAATACCATCTCCAATAAAAAGAAGCAAAGTTTCTTGGAAAAATGGTTGATCCTAGGACTAAAACATGAAATATACAAAATGGGCATGCTATATCTTGCCATGCCAGGAAGGAAAGAAGGAAGGAAGGAAGGAAGAAAGGAAGGAAGGAAGGAAGGGAAGAAGGAAGGGAGGGAGGGAGGGAGAGAGAGAGGGAAGGATAAGGGAAGGAGGGGATGCGTTGAGAGGGGAGAGAGGAAGGAAAAAAGGATGGTAATGATAGGAATATATCAAGGGATACAAGAGCCAATTGAAAGACCTCTCAATGGCTGAAGCTGAAACAGTTCAAGCAACAGAATAAAGTAGTACTTGATTATAACCCAAAGAACAAAAATAAATATCCATAGGTCCATACTGATATAAAGAAATGATTAAATAAATAAATAGGGAATAGTAGATCAAATGTCCTTTGCAGACAAGTTCCAAGTATTTTATGTAGATACTTCAGCCTCAAGGAGTTGGAGTATAACTCTTCCACCCCTTAAGTGTGGGCTGTGACCAGTAACTTCTTTCCAAGGAGTATAATTTAAGGGAAAAATTGTGTGTGTGGAGAGGGGGGTGTTACCCTCAATGTGCAGAAAAAAGTCATCAAAAACAAAGAAAGCATGAGAAACTGGACAGCCAAAAGGAGCCTAAGGAAATATGACAACTAAATGTAATATGATATCCTAGATGGGATCTTGGAAAAAGAAATCAGGTAAAAATCAAGTAAATTTTAATAAACTATGAACTTTAGTTAACAATAGTAATGCATCAACATTGTTTATTAATTGTAACAAAATGCACCATACTAACGTAAGAGGTTACTAATAGGGAACACTATGTGCTAGGTATACGGGAACTCTGTACTATATTTTCAATTTTTCTGTAAATCTACATCTATTCTAACATAAAGAAATTATTTCAAAAATACCTCTGTAGCTTAGGAAACAAATGAAATGAAATATTATATTAATAATAGTTTCAAAAGAAAATACACTTGGCAAGTACAGACAGCTATCCATGCTGAGGAATAATAACTTTGGAGAACAACAACAAATATACACACACATTTAAAATTTTACCTTCAAAATTCAACACTGTACTCATTACGTAAAATCATTATACTTGAGTTTTTCCCAAGCATCGATAGTGCATATTCATTAAATGGGCAGATAAGCATTTACATAGGTGATTCAACTGACAACTTTTACTCACTTCAGAGATGCCATAGAATTTTGTGTCAAGAGTATATACATTTTAGGTTTATGAAAGCAGTTACAATTGAAAGCCTTTCTTGAAGATGAAAACTGCAAAGAGCTCCATATTACACTCACAAAGTAGCGTTCTTGACATTTCTTTTGAAATATTTGGTTTCTTTTGGCTATTGTTAGAAAGCCAAGAAAATTCATATACATAAAACAAGATAAAACTGGACAAAATGTTCTTACAGATGAGATTCAAGTCCCCACAAGAAACTTATGTCAATCCTTATCTCAACCCATGTTACTTTATGTTGAGCTCAATAATATGTAAAGAAAAATGAAAAGTTTCCAGCCCAGATTTATCATGTTGTCTCGGCAGTGGCTATATGTTACCATCAGATTTCGAGAAAATATATCCTTTAGTTATTTGGTTGTCTTTTAAAAAATAAAATGAAATGAAATACCCAATAGAATTCTTAAATTATATGTCACCTCAGCCAACCAACTCCCAAAATGTATCCAAACTGTCAAACAAAGCTTCAACAGTATAACGATATCAAGCCATAGAATTTGAGCAATTTAAACTTTTCTGAAGTATTGTGAAATATATATTTCAAACGAACATAATAGAAGTAGAAATAGGATTAGGTATACCGGAGTGGGATGGAGAAGTGGGAAGGGTATGGTGAAAAAATAAAAAGAGAAACAAAGAAAGATTATTCTGAAAATGGACAATGGGACAAAATTGCACTAATATCAATGAAACTGAGAGCAGAAATAAACATATATTTAAAGATATAGACAGCTCATTTGTTAGAGAAACTGGATCTTACTCATGATGCTATGTCCTTATAATGATACAATAATATTTATTGATTAAACATACAGGTACCTGACTAAAATTCTTGCATCATTCTCTCTGGATTATGAAAAATTCAATGGGCTGGTGAATATCCCAACACAGAAACATATATCTTCATTTTTAAGAATTAGCAAGAGAAAGAAAAAAAAATTACCACAAATAAAAGAAAAAGTTAAGGGGTGCCTAGGTGGCTTTGTCTGTTAAGCATCTGACTCTTGATTTCAACTCAGATCATAATCTCAGGGCCTGGGATCCAGCCCTGTGGGCTCTGCACTCAGCAGGGAGTCTGCTTGAGATTCTTTCTCTCCTTTCCCTGAACTCTCTCTCTCTCTTTTTCTCTAAAAAATGAATAAATAAATTGGAAAGAAAGAAAGAGAAAGGAAAAAAAAAAGAAAGAAAAGAAGGAAGGAAGGAAGAAAAAGAAAAAAATTGAGGATGGGGAAGGTGATTAGGATAATTTGCAAATTTAGGTGACAATTCTTTGTGAAAAAAGATGCATTGTCTTGCTCATAGGGAAACATTTCCATGCCTTCCTTTACTCAACATTCAGAATATGGCATTTCTACAGTAAAACAAATACTTTCCCATAAACTGCAAGTCTTCAAAAATTTTGGTGCATATAAAATGATTTATTTGTGAATACACATAATTTCTGTTAATATACTCAAAATACTTCCAATTGTTTATTTCTTTATATTTCATTTTTTGCCCAAAGATGACTCAGTAAATACCCTGGCTTCAAACTTCTGGGCAGTTTTCAGAGGAGGATTGTTTTCTTCTTATATTCCTTAAACCTTCATCTTATTCCGCAAGTCATGAGGAAAGTTCCCAACTCTGCTTTGGGGAGCATTCACTTCAGTTTTATCTCAGTGCAACCCCATACTAGTTCAATGAAGGAAATGCTCTCTCCAAATATGTGAAAACTGAAACCTGGAGAATGAAAGTGATTTTTTTCAGGGTCACAGGTAATGTCAAAGACGGAAGCTAAAGCCCAACGACCTCCTCTCTCATCTCAGTCATTGGCATGAAGGCCTATGGCCAAAAAAACACTTTTCAGAGTCAGGAATATATTCAGCAACATATCATTAAACTATTATTAATAATAAATTACCTTACATTTTTAGAATCTCAATTACCCAAGACATGTACATAAAACACCAAATGTTCCCAAAGATAAAAGAATGGTGGTTTTTAAAACTATAGGAAAACAAACTGAAACATAAAATGTCTAAAGAACAAAGTAAAAAAACAGTGGTTCTTTTGTAAAAGTAAGCCATTGTTTCTGGAGTAGCATTATGAATTATTACAAACCTGAGAAAAGCAGATGTCTTTATTCCTTCTAACCCATATTGGTTGAGTTCTGGGCATAATGTGCAAAAAAGAAAGAATAAAAGGAAAACTATGAAGTCTTTAGCTACATATGTGTATTTTTTATTTAATGAACATTCACATGGCACTCACTATGTGCCTGGAACTGTTCTAAGCACTTTTAGAAATATTTACAAAATTTAAGCATTATAAAATCTGAGGAGGCAGGTACTATAATTATTCCCCTTTGGTGTGGAAACTAGACAGAGAAATGTTATTTACCCAAAGTTACAAAAATGCAAAGTTAGGATTCAAATGTGAGTGGTCTGCTTCCCAAATGTAGGCTTAGAAATGCAACTTTAGGCTACCTTAGTTTAGTAGTTTAATCAATATTTCCATAAAAGTAACTATTCCCTCCAAATTTTTAGAGCACTTTGCTGAGCGTTGGTTGCCATAGGTGAAGGATTTGAGGGAAACACTCATGAGGTCCTATCAGACTCTTATCAGTGTATTATGAATAATAAAAGTTCATTTCACAATGTTAAAATGATTTTTTTTAATTTTTAGACAGTAGATCAGTAAAATCAAGAGATTGAGTAACACTACTTTGGTTAAATGCCCAACACAGTCCCTAATTAGGAAATATTCCCTTGTTCATTCTGATGTTACCCTGAAAAAACTGAAAATTCATCTTTCATCGTCCATCAATATATTTATCGAGTAACTGTTATAGGTAAGGTACAGAGCTGTGGACCAATCTGGAGATTTTATCAGATACCAGGCTTTTTCTCTTCTAGAAGCTTGTAATCTAGCTGAGATCATGAAATGTATTTACCTAAATAAGCAACTAACAATAGGAAGTGATAAACAATAAATATCAAAAGAGCATTACAGGTAATAAGTACTATAAGGAAGTTAGAAGCCTGTTCTTTCCGCTCCAGTAGTTCATTACACATACCCTTATTAGAGCAATTATCACACTGTAATTATTCACATGCTGTGTCTAATTTACCTGCCTGTCTCCTCCATTAGAATGTTAGCCCCTTGAGGGCAAGGAAGCAGTTTTCCTCATTATCATATCATCCATGTTTAGCACTTTGTCTAGGATGTAATAATACCTAACATATGCTTGATGAATAAATGAATGAAGTTTACAGAAGGCAGGCACTTCTTTTGTGCCTAGTGTAGCCGAATGGTTAATCTCTGGAGTCAGGTTGTATTAACCTGGATCTTAGCTCTATCTTTGAAAAGCTGTGTGGCCCTGAAAATTTTACCTGATTTCTATACATTTCATTTTGTTCATTGGTAAGATTAGAATAAGGGTACTTTTACTGGCTAATTTCAGGGGAACAAGTCACCTCAAAAATTAATGGTTCAAAACAGCAGCTATTTATTTCACTCGGAGTTCTGTGTGTTGGTAAATGGAGCTACACTGGTTCTTCTGTCTCAGCGGGGTCCATTCTTACACCCTACGTCATCAGCTGGGATCATGTGGCACCTCATCTGTCACCAGGTTACCCTGGGCTTTTCCCCATGGGCGTGGACGGGATTCAGAGAGGGGAAGTTGAAGCATACAAAAACTTTTGAGGCTCAGACTTGGAATAGGCACAAAGTTACTTCTGGAACATTCTGTTGATCAAACAAGGGACAGGGTCAGCTCACTTTCAAGGAGGGGGGGAAACAGACTCCACGCTTATAGGAAGAACAGCAGAGCCACTTTATAATGGGATATTTATACCAGGAAGGGTACAGAGTTGGCGCCATTTTTACAATCTACCATACTGTCTCATGGGATTAGCAAAAGGATTAAGAAAACAAACATCTAAAGGATTTAGGCTAGTGTCCACCAAACAAGTAATGAGTTCGATAAGAATTAGCTATGATTATTGTGTTCAAAGTTGCCAGGAAGAGTTTCAAAGTGGAAAGAAATCTGAGTTTAATCCTAGAAATAGGTGGAATTTCTCTATGTAGAGAACCAAGGCCTCTCATATGGATACAACCTAAAGATATGCTGTGAAAGTGGGATGTATTCCAGAAAGCAGCCAACAACAGACTTCCCAGAAGAGCTACAAGAGCCTAGAAACCTGGAGTACTGGCCAACAGCTTAGACTTGACCCTGGGACAAGAGTAAACCATTGGCTTTGACTACATGCTAGCCAATTGTACCATTTCTTTCTTTTACTGTTATTTCAGATTTTTTGTTTTTCCAGAAGCTTCCTGATGGTACTGGTTTTGTGATGTTTCTGGCCATGTCTACCCAAGATTTCAAGTAGAAACCTATCATTTTTCTCTGGGTTTTGCTACGCACTGGCTTTGGAGATCTATTTTATGGTAAAATGGTTCATATTTATAACGGTGGCCATCATGAATGTCGGGCCACAGGAAGTAGTATTTACTAACCAAAAGCAACAGAGAAGGCCAGGCTTTGGTGTTTCTACAATTTGGTGATCACTCCTAAATCTTAAGCAGAAAAGTCAAGAATGAGGAAAATAAAGTTTCAATGTAGCTGCCTCTTCTTGTGAAGCAGCAAAAACCCTTCTGGAACTGTTCTGAAGATAATCTGACATTCATCCAGTCCAGTGAGGTGAGCCTGAGGGACCATAGCCCCTGGTCCCCCTGGGTCCCTGCCACCCAGAGTACTGACCAGATAGCTTAGAGACAGAGCTCCAGCAGACTGCTCAGTTGCAGTAGTTCCAGAATCTCTCCACTGTACATAGTTTAAATGCAGATTCGCTGATGAATAATTTTGATAATTCTGTCGAAGTACGAAGACTGCTTGAATTAGATGACTACATGATCATATTTAGTTTTTTTCTAAGACAATTCGGGCTCCTCTTATGCCATGTGCGATCCATCCTGCTGAGTGCTCTTCACTAGTCACGTCCTTCCTGCCATTTTAAAAACAATAGTGGCAGAGATGCAAGCTGCTGATAGTGCTCAGCAGGACAGATCAAACACAGAGATGCAATTTCTGTACGTTGAACAGTGAAGGAGGATAAAATTCAAATACTTACAATCGCTTAGTAGCTAGCATCTGATTGCTGCAAATTGAATCTTTCATAACGGGATTTATTGTAAATAGTGTCATATCATTTGTGAGTCCTGCAATAATTTCAGTCAAAGCCAGTGCAAGATATTAGAGGTGTGAGACTTACATGATATATATACCAGTTTACACCTAGAATATGAAGGGATTTGTAATTATCAATATTATTTTTAATTGCTTACAAACAGCTGTAATTGCAATTTTTTCTCTGAAATCTTAAACATTCTAAAATAGTGTAACTTTAAAACGCAGAAGAAAACAGCCTAGCCACTTCCTTTCAACAGCTATTTTAGAATTGCAAGACCCCAACCCTTCTCTTCCCTTTCCACTCTCGTTGTTAAATAATCATCAAAATTATAGATAGTTAAAAATTTTTGAAATGTGCCTTTCATACTGTCTGGGAGCAACAGAGATCCTTGTAATCATAATTAGTGATCAATATATCTTATTAGTAAAAAAAATAGAAAATCAAAATCAAGATATTTTGAGATCTCAAAACACATCTTACTTCCTTTATGAGAACATGGAAAGATGGCAATAGCTTAAGTGATCAATACTCTTATTCATCTTTGGATTTAGTTCCAAATACTTCAATGGAAGCTCATAATAGGTAAACATCAAAAACATACTATATAAATTATACATTCATTGTATGAGAATTTGGTGATACTGCACATACTTGATAGCTTTAATTGCTAATGCACAGAAGCCCCCCCCCAAAGACACTATATCACAATTACACCATCTTCCCATTCAAGACCTAAATAAGAAAGGAAAATTCAAAAAAAGAAAAATTCAAAACAAATAGTAGGATGAGAAGATTTTGATAATCTGTTCCCTTTCTTTTCCCTGCTCTAAACAAACAAAAAAAAATATGGTAAATTATTTTGCCATATATTTGAGCTTCTTGTCATAAATATGAATATAAAATGCAACATCTCAACAAGAGCTGAATAAAGTATCTTACTCTCAGATAACCTAAGACCTTGATAGAGAAGGGCCTTTGTGGGGAGTAAATGCTTCAGTTTGATCCTTCTTCATTTATTTAAGAGCAAATATTCCACACGCATGTTAATGTTTATTATTCTAAATGGGAAATTCCCTATTTCTAAACCAAAGAATTTTCAATTTTCTCTCCCTCTCTTAAGCAGGTGTCTTTCCATATCTCACAAATCAAAAGGGAAGGTGAGAAGACTGACTTTCAGTGGTGCCCTGATGTGTATTTTAATAAGTTTACTGATCAGAGCACATATACATTAGAATGAATCATATTCATATCTTTAATAGCAAAGAAAACTCAGTTTAACTCATGCCCAGCTTTCTTTCATGTTCATTTTATTCAAGGGCATGCCTTCCTTTTTTTTTTTTTTTTTTTTTTTTTCTTCCCTCTCTTTCTTGGACACCTCCAACCCCCATTGACAACCGAAATGCAGGGCTATAAATGTAAGGGCACAATACATCATGAGATAAGTCTAGAGAACATGTCCTCTACCAAAATGCACATGAATCTCTGGTACAGTGAAAATTCCAGAATCATTTGGAGTTCATTCTGCATGCTAAGCAGGGTCAAAAATGTGAGCTTCATGTGGTCATCCTTATATATCAGATGAAGTCTAAAGTTTAAATGTGACATCTGTGAAATCACAGCTGGGTTTCCTAGCACTTGATTCTAGCTCCTGCAAATCAAAGACTCTTAACTGAAAGACAAATCTGACAATATGATCATCTTTCAATTAAAAAAAAATGACTTCTGAACCCTTCTCTGTTGAAGAGCTGATACAGAAGTTCAGAGATGGTTGTTTAACCAGACAAAATGATAGAGAAAATATATTTTCCAACAAGATCATAAGGTTTGAATAGTGCAGGGAAACAAATGTAAAGGGAAGGGCTGTCCTCTATTCATTTGTCAGCTCTAATTCCCCCACCCCCAGTTTGTACACTCAACCACTCACCTTTTAGGCAAGGGCTAGTGTCTTCCAAATTAGACTCAAACCCCAAATACCAAAACACTAGAAAGTGGCATCTTGGCATACTTTGAGATGAGACGTTTTCTGCATTTCATGGGGGCGGGGGTGGTGCAGGAAGCAGCATACCAATGTAGTGAAATCTGGAAACAACAGCATATATACAGACACACAAAAAAAGTTTGCATATTGCACAGAGCGCTTGAAGATCATAAATCTATGCATGAGAAAGATGTAGTGGAAATTTTGGGGGGGATTAGAGTTTATTTTTGTCATCTCTGTGAGACAGCTACTCATTCATCCAGATCACAGCTAAGAAAAAAGCTGGTCACAGAAATTAGCAGTTTCAGCTCAGCAGCGAAGTCGCCAGCCTGTGAAGGCAGAGAGAAATTGACTAATTAGCAATGCGCACTAAAACTTGACGGTTCTTTATAGAGAGAGAGAAGAGAGAGGGAGAGAGAGGGAGAGGGAGGGAGGGGGGCTCGCTTTTTCCCCTTCTTTCTTCCAAAGATGTTTGAAATCGCAGTCATTTACGCTCGACAATTTTTACAATAGCCTTGAGCCATAATTTTGCGAGTCTCTCCAGCATCCATCCCCCTGTATGGTCTCTCTCTACTGGCCAAGCACGACCGTTTCTCTCCCCAACCGTGGATTTCCTATTACTCTCGTTACGACTCACTGAGCCCCAGGCCCAAGGATAATGATGTGTTGTTTCTTGGTAGCATAATTTGTCACACGTACATTTTTTCTTCTTCTTCTCTTGCAGAAAGCTCTGCTCCCTCTCTCTCTCCCCCTCTCTCTCCCTCTCTCTCCCTCTCTCTTTCTCTCTTTTCTCCCTCTCCTACATTTTCTTGCTGTTGCTAATTCATGGTGATCAAATGATGTACGACAAAATAAATTGTAAAGAGTGAC
>PITA01002908.1:104572-150027 GCA_004023965.1 Spilogale gracilis
AAGAATAAAACTCCTATTGCAAGAAATAAGCAGATGAGGGGGAAAGGCAAAGGAGGAGAACAAGAAGGAAGGGGAACAGGAAAGATGGGGTGAGGGAGCGAGACAACGAAGCGGGGAGAGCGAGAGGTATGACCGGGTCCACTTAAAGGGAGAGACTCTGGGAGATGTTTCAGAAAAGCCAGAGCTTTGGGGGCCGTGGGGGAGGGGGTCCTGCCGGGGGAGGGAGCTCGAGGGAGGTTAGGGTCCACCTGGAACGGGATGGTAAAGTGAGTCGAGAGGAGCCCAGCGTGATATAAATAGGAAGCCGGCGATCCAGGACTGGCGCCAGGCAGGGCAGAGTGAGCCGCAGTGGAAGGGGCAGGTCCGGCGGGATCCCTCGGAGCCGGGCGGCGGCGGCGGCGGCGGCGGCTCTCCGCGGCGGCTCTCCCCGGCGGCCCGGCGCGCGGGCGGGGTGTGGGCAGAGGGTCCCTTTCTGCTTGGCCCTGGAAGGTGCAATTACAGGTTAAGGACCTGGCGTATTGATTTCGCCTCGCCTGCCCCCCACCCCCATCCCGCCGTCCTCCGCCTAGATACCCGCGGTTCAGAGTTTTTTTACAGAAGTAGTTCCAGGGCCAGGAGAGTGGGGGTGCCCGAGTGGGGGGCCGCTGGGGGCTGTACAGAAGGGCTCGTGGGGAAGCTGAGGCTTCACGCGGAAATTCTGGGTGGGAACCAGAGACCCTGCACAGAACCTACCCCCCATTGGACAGCCCCCCACCCCCTCCGCCAACACCTGCCAGTTAACTTGAACTTCTCACAGTTACTGGAGTTAAAGCCACTGTTCCTGGTGCCTTGGAGACAGAACCTTTCACGGGAATCCCTCCGGGCCTTCCGGATCCTGCTCTAAATCCACCCTAGTAGCCCCACTTCCTCCCTCCTGGTCTTCCCCGGTGCCGCCCCCGAGAGAAGGGGAGATACACATCTGAACTTCCGCGCTTTGAAATGCGGGGGGCGGGAGAGAGGGGACCGGGAGTGGGGGGCTGAAAGGGCTCTCCTGCCAGGTTTAAAGGCGTCTCTGGAAAATTAGCAAAACTGAGTGGTGACGGGGAAGCCAACAGTTTGCGAAGCAGGCAAGCAGGCAGGGCCGGGGTGAGGGAAATGAGCTAGAATTGATAAGGACAGCTCCCGCCTCTGCCGAGTCCACTGAGCTGGTCCTCATCGCGCTCCACTGCACTTTCCTGGGAGAAGAAAGGGCTTTATCTGCTACCTCAGACTCTTAGCCTAGGAGTTTCTCGGGGCAGCACGGATAATCGAAAGGGTTCCCAGCTTTTGGAGAGCTAAGAATCGCCTATCCGCACGCTTGTCGGGTCCCCTTTCCTAATCCCTCCCCAAACTGGACTAACTGCGAAAAGCAAAGCTGCAGGCACAAGTTGACCTGGAACCTCTGCCGACGGTCACCTCTGCGCTCTCCGGGAAGCCCCAGCTCCCCACTCCCAGCCTTTCCCTTTCCCAGGCCCGGCATGGACACAAGCCCACGAGGTGTCTCGGCCTCAACCGCCACTTTGCCGTCGCTGCTGCCACCCCTGTCGCTGCCAAGAGCCGAGCCAGGGTGGTTTTAGGAAAGTGAGGGACGAAGTGTGTGGGCGGTGGCGAGAGGAGTAGCAGGGAGCTGAACCGGCGCCCCGACCCCAGGCAGGGCCCTTTTGGTGGCGCTCACGGATTCAGTGCCTTCAGACCTTACTCCTAGGGTCCGGGTCCTGGGGCGCTCTGGGCCGGAGCCAAGCAGAGCACTGATTGTTGTTCTTCGCCCTCGTCTCCCCTCCACACCCTTCCCCACCCCGACCACACCCCACCCCCTCCACTACCCTTCTCCCCTCCTTCCCATCCCCCACCCCTGTCTGCCAGGTTGGAGGAGGGTTTAAAGCCAGGTGTGCCGAGTCAGCTCGCCATGTCCAGATCCGGGGACAGGACCTCCACCTTCGACCCCAGCCACAGCGACAACCTGCTGCACGGCCTCAACCTGCTGTGGAGGAAGCAGCTGTTTTGCGACGTGACCCTGACCGCCCAGGGCCAGCAGTTCCACTGCCACAAGGCCGTGCTGGCCTCCTGCTCGCAGTACTTCCGATCGCTCTTCTCCAGTCACCCCCCTCTCGGGGGAGGGGTCGGCGGCCAGGACGGCCTGGGGGCCCCCAAGGACCAGCAGCAGCAGCCGCCACAGCAGCAGCCGCCACAGCAGCAGCAGCCACCGCCGCAGGAGGAGCCCGGGACTCCTTCCTCCTCCCCCGACGACAAGCTGCTGACCAGTCCCCGGGCCATCAACAACCTGGTGCTGCAGGGCTGCTCGTCCATCGGGCTGCGCCTGGTGCTCGAGTACCTCTACACGGCCAACGTGACCCTCTCCCTGGACACGGTGGAGGAGGTGCTGTCGGTCAGCAAAATCTTGCACATCCCCCAGGTCACCAAGCTCTGCGTGCAGTTCCTCAACGACCAGATCTCGGTACAGAACTACAAGCAGGTGTGCAAGATCGCCGCGCTGCACGGCCTGGAGGAGACCAAGAAGCTGGCCAACAAGTACCTGGTGGAGGATGTGCTGCTGCTCAACTTCGAGGAGATGCGCGCCCTGCTGGACTCGCTGCCGCCCCCCGTGGAGTCGGAGCTGGCGCTCTTCCAGATGTCCGTGCTGTGGCTGGAGCACGACCGCGAGACCCGCATGCAGTACGCGCCGGACCTCATGAAGCGCCTCCGCTTCGCGCTTATCCCGGCCCCGGAGCTGGTGGAGCGGGTCCAGTCAGTGGATTTCATGCGCACGGACCCGGTCTGCCAGAAGCTGCTGCTGGACGCCATGAACTACCACCTGATGCCCTTCAGGCAGCACTGCAGGCAGAGCCTGGCCAGCAGGTAGGAGACAACAAAGGGGAGGGCGGGGGTTGGGGGGGGTGGAAGCAGGAAAGGCCGGAGGGAGAGGAGGGGGCAGAGAGGAGGGCGGAGAGGGGTGGGCTGCGCGGGAGGCTCTGGCAAGCTGAAAACAAACGCAAACAAACAATTCAGACTGTGTGGGGAAAGTTGATTTGGGAGTCCCCGAGAGGTCAACAGAGAAGTGGCCTAACAGCATCCCTGGGCGCTGCAAAGCCCACGATCACAACAACCCCAAAGCAAGAAATGTGGGGCTTGTGGGCTGAAACTGACAGGCAGGTGGGGCCAAAGGCCGGGGCAGTTACAAGCGCCGCTCTGGAACCCACTCCAAGCAGTCCTCCCTCCAAATCTCAACATGGGCTTGCTTGAGGAAAAAGATTCTGCAATGAAAAGTCCCACCCCACTCCACCTCTTTCCTGCCTTGGGTGAGCGGGAGCGCCCCGGCGACGCTCTCTGAGGAGGGCTTTCATTCTTTCTGTCAGACACTCCAGGTTTGTTGTTACTGTTGCTGTTGTTGTTGTTGTTTAGTGACTGAGTCCCCTCCTTTTGGAAGTTAGAGCTCCTGAACGTTTTGTCTGATAGGGTCACTGTTGGAAATTCTGGCATCACAGACCCAGGCAAACTTTTCTGTCTTGTGGAAAACCTTTCTTTTTCACTTTAAAAGGGGAGCAAAGCAGAGGTTTCTGGGTGTCAGAGTAAATCATGCCTAGCAGCTCCCAACTCTAAAGGGAGTGCAGCTGAAAATTGGGCAGAGGGGAGTCATCTATCTCCAGTTAGGTCCTTGTGCCAGCTCGAAGTCACAGAGAAGTTGGGGACTTGTTGTTGCTCTCTCAGTGTGTGTGCAAAAAGGGTTTCATGTCGGAGGGGAGAGAGAAATGATGCCTTTTTAAAACGTTGCTGAGATTTTTTTTGAACTTTGGAATCAACAGTCATGTTTTATTAGCTCCAATTTTAAAACCCCTTTTAAATGAGCCCTAACAGAGCGTTTCTTTCTCTTTTTAAAAAAAGGGAAGCAGTGTCTTCTCAGCTTCTCATACTAAAACATCATGATTTCAGATGCCAGGCTACCCCAGCCTAATCCACCGAGTGTTACAGGGTTTAAAAATCCATCATGGCATTTCCCCGTTCAGAAGGATGTCTAAAGTGGGGGGAAGAGGGAGGCCCATTTTGTGCAGCTTTGTGGAATTCAATATTTATTTTTTAGTCATGATGTTTCTACTAGACCCAGGTAGAAATGTTGTAAGAAAGGAAGATATTCCATACAGCACTGGTGTTCAGGTGAGGCCCACAGAGGTGGGGGAAACCTTGGACTTAGATTGATTTTCTACTATTTGTGAGAGATGACTTAATGAATTATGTCAATAAACAACAGTAGGACAATAACACAAGCAATGATTCAAACCCTTGTATGCTTGAATAGTGAGCACAGGAGTCCAGGAGTGAATAAGAACATGGAATGTACTTTTATTTTGTGAAGAGTTTATCCTTTGCCTAAAGACAAAGTGCGATGACCCAATGTCACCACACCAGTGGGCACTGGTGATTAATACTCTGTTATCTTAACTTTTATCACTTTTAAATGACCTACAGGCATACTTAATTTAGCATATATTATCCATATTCAAGAATTCAAACAACACCATTATAGTCCTAATATATTTATTCGTATTTTTAAAAACATGTATAGTATAGTAGAAACTCCAAAACCCAGAGGGATAATAAGATTAAGGCTTAGCTTGTTTTAAGAGTGATTTTAGGATATGAGCATCACAAATTAGATCTTATAAAGAATTTCTGAAGCCCTCAGTGCACTTGTACTTAATAAGTATGTTCTAGGGCTCGGTGTTTTTGAAGGGTTGACTTTCAAAATGCAAAATCTATTTTCCACCTTCCTCTGGATTCAGCCTACCAGCTGGGGCCTGCTGGTTCTGTCCCTGGATGGCTGAGATACCAGGCTCCCTGGCTCTGTGATGACACCTTCCAGCTTCACTGGGCCATATCATTTGAAGGATATGTTGTGGTGTCTGACCACTGAATGCTTACAAGTGTCATGGATGCTGCAAGAATCTGATACTTCTGTGGCGGGAAGAAAACTGTATTTTTCTTTAAAAGCTAAAAGCAGAAGATACACAGAAGAAAACAGTTCATATGAACCTGTTGTTGATCTTAAAGTAATACAATTTAGCTTTTGTTTTATTTCTGGTAGCTGTAACATTTTTAATTTGGGGGGACTAATTACATTACTCCAATTTTAATTTGCAGAAAGAATGTAAGACTAACCATCAAGATCTTAACTTTAATGGAGATAAAAATGGTATAAGTTGTTACCAATAGTATTATATTGGCCCATTTATTATAGCATCAGCAGAATATAAAAATGTTCTCTTAGACTTACATGTAGTTTAACAGAAGGATAAATGTGCTAAACAATTGCTTTTGCAAATGCATCACTTTTATCGAAGACAACTGAATGGAGATGCATTGTATATATTACTTTTTATCTACCTATAGTGTTTAAAGTCTAAACATGAAAGAATTCCTCAAATTTAGGCAAGGATTTGAAAAATTAAAATTGACTAATCTGTTGGAAAAAGTACAAAATATAAGGACATAGAATCACTTCAGAAAGTTATTGGTATAAGAATATATGCAATCTGTACAAAGTAGGACTATTCATGTAATATTTTTAAAGATTATTTGAATTAATATTGAATTTTTATTACATCTAGAAAAATAAAGTAACCCAAGCCTGAAGACTTTATAAATACCCAAATTCATATTTAATTTTTGCTGTAGTTGCTTTAGTCTTTCTGAGTATGCCATTTATGCTCAGATTTATTTGAGCAAATTAAGCATAAGAATAATAAATTAAAAATAAAAGACTTATTAGCTTATATTCAAATATATACATACTAATTTAAGAGAAAAAGACTTAAGGAGATAAAAATTAAGACATTCGAAGTCTTATTTCTTATTTTCTTTTTGTTTTATTGCAAGAAATATAAAACTTAAGAAATACGTTCCTGAAAAAATTTCTGGAAAATTCTTTTTTAAAGGCTTCTAAAGCATGAAAATTTAATTTAGTAAGTGATATAACATGCAATGTTTAGTACATTAATAAATAAATATCAGAAGACATACAGTCTAAGTTCAGCTTAAGCAATCCCAAAAGTTTCTTTTTTTATTTGTATTTTTAAGATTGTAGTGCATAAGTTAGTAGTTGTTCAAAAAAGTCAATTCGGACTTGATTCACGAACTTCTTTTTTACATTTTTATTGCATCTCACATAACATAGCAGTTACATAAATGCTTACTGAAAGTTGAAAGAATTGAGATTATAAAATAAGAAAGCTTCAGTGTTGCACTTCACCAATATGTTCCTCAATTGCACATAACAAAAGTCCACTGAAGCTTCTACAGGAAAGCGCCTGTAATAGAAGAGCTTTGGTGAAAATGATCATATTTTTAAAAACATTTAACCACCAGCTATTACAGTCCCGTATACAGCCCTATACTGAAGTGTAGTTTTCCAGAGATTATATTTTATAGAAGACAGAAGACTCCCTTATAAGGATTTCACTGTCTAAAAAGTCTATTTAAAGATTTCATATAAGTCACTGCAAAAATCTACTTAAACATCAGGAGCACAATTATCTATTGGCTAAAATGACTTGTAATGATTAAAAAACCATTAAATTTCCTGATAAGTTTTGATTCCTGGTTTTGGTGCTTAGAAAGTGTTTCTTTAAATGTAGGACTATATTTTCTATCCCTTCTCTTCTTGAATAACAACCTTAGCAAAGTAAACTGATCTTGTATCCATGTATTCTCTAAATCATTACTTCCCTTTATATCAATTTGATACCCTCAGATTACAAGTTGTTAGGTAGTTAGATTTTTGTATCAGAAGTTACCCAACCATTCAGAATACAATTTGTTTATTATGTGAAACAGGACCATTGATTACAAAATTATATCACAGGTATGGGAGCCAAATAGTTATATCCTACAATCAAAAGGCAATTAGAGTAGATATTAATGTGTTGTATTGGCTTAGAGGATTTACTGACAAAAGTAGACATGTTCAAATTTTAATTCATATCTTATATTTTTTCCACATTTATGAACATGTTGAGGTTCACTTGTTACCTTAGCCAATTTCCAAGTATTTCTAATCTCTTAAAGTAAAAATGCAGTAAAAAAATATCATTTTATTTGCAATGCATTTTATTTACAACTTAATAAAGTGGAGTTTATTAAGCATTTTACAAACATTAACTTATTTAATGCTCAAAACGTCCTTAAGGGATGAGTACCAGCATTAGCCTCATTCCATAGATGGAAAAACTGGTACACAGAGAAGTTAAGCAAATTGCCCTTGGTTGCACAGCTGCTAAGTGGTAGAACCAAAGTCCGAGCCTGGGCATTGTGGCTCTGGAGTCTGTGTTCTCATCCACAGTGTTCTGCTTCTTGCTATGAGCCTCTCCATGCTAGCATATGATCTGGTGATCATCCTTAGTGTTGTATATAGACTGAAGGCTTTCCTTTTGGGAAGAAACTTGTGAGCGTTAAATATTAATGTGTCTGACTTTAAAAGAAGTTAAGGAAAGGTATTGTTCTAGGCCTGGGGTCAGAATTTTTTTTCCTGTAAAAAACCAAATAGTAATTATTTTTGGCTTTAGGAGTCACACAATATCTGTTAAAACTACTCCAGTCTTCCCTCATAGCATAAAAACAGGACACTACGTAAATGAATGCGTACAGCTGTGTTATAATAGAACATCACTTGTGAGCCCTGACATTTTGTATAATTTTCATGTTATAAAATATTATTCTTGGGCGCCTGGGTGGCTCAGTGGGTTAAGCCTCTGCCTTCGGCTCAGGTCATGATCTCAGGGTCCTGGGATCGAGGCCCACTTCGGGCTCTCTGCTCAGCAGGGAGCCTGCTTCCTCCGCTCTCTCTGCCTGCCTCTCTGCCTACTTGTGATCTCTGTCAAATAAATAAATAAAATCCTTAAAAAAAATAAAAATAAAAATAAATAAAATATTCTTCTTCTTCTGATTTTTCCCCCACCATTTAAAAATGTAAAAACCATTTGGGGAGGAGGGCATATACAAAAACAGGAGGCAGGCTGGATTTGTTCTGTGAGTCATAGTTTACCAACCCCTGTCCCAGGCACTTAAAATATACCAATGAACAAAATGAACACAAAATTTTGTCCATTCTAGTGGAGAGAATCCCATTGATCTTTCTCCCTCTGCTTGGAAAGAATACAAGCCTTAATAATTCTACCAATGCCAAATCAGAATTTCAGCTTTCCATTATAAAGCTAAGAATTTAAGTAGCTATCTCAGGAAAGTAAAGAGTAATTAATTTAAAAAGTGAACGAGCTGCTCATTTTTTTCAGGCATACTATATAGAGAACCAACTAACATAGATTGGTCATGATTCAGAAGAGTTTTAAATATCATTTGTATGATATTTTAATGATTTCCTGTAGGAAATTAATCAGGTACATTTAACATATTGCTAAGATTGAGAGACACATGCCCAGCAGACTAATCAAAACTCATAAATGAACACATGAACAATTATTTTTCTAAATGCCATCCTGTATCTCTAGCTGCTTTGATCAAAGGGTATGTGTTCTCAGGGCTCCAGACTTCCAAGTGAGTTATCCTGATTGAGTACATGTGCAGTACCTCCCTGCCTTCTCCAAAATGAGTAACCTCTGGAGGAGCACTCCTGCTATTCTGGGCTTGGTTTAGCTGTCTATCTCCCTCAGTAGCTCAAGTGCCTGAATTTGATCTAGAAATGTGAGTTCAGTTCAAATTAATATTGGTCTTAAGTATAACTGAGGTGGACACTTAGGATTGGGTCAGTTACGTGTGAATTGACAAAGCCAATGTTGAAATAAAAATGGAGGTTATTGGGCACCTGGGTGGCTCAGTGGGTTAAAGTCTCTGCTTTCAGCTCACGTGATAATCTCAGGGTCCTGGGATCGAGGCCCACATCTGGCTTTCTGCTCTGCGGGGAGCCTGCTTCCCTCTCTCTGTCTCTGCCTGCCTCTCTGCCTGCTTGTGATCTCTCTCTCTCTCTCTCTCTCTCTCTCTCTCTCTCTCTCTGTCAAATAAATAAATAAAATCTTTAAATAAATGGACGTTATTTTAAAGATGAAGGACACACACAGTGTTGTTTACCAACCACAATAGTAACTGTCACTGTTGAGTACCTACCATGAACTTGACATATTACTTACCTAAATATTCTAGTCCTTATAACAGTCTTCTCATCTTTTTAAATATTAGAAAATTGAGGCTCAGAGAAGATAAATAATTTGTCTAATTATATAGATAAGATTGAGTTGGGGGTCAGTTGTTATCATCTGAAGAATACTTCCTTATTATGAGTGTATTTAATAGATGTGGCTTATACTGAAAACAAACTCTAATCTATAACTTCCATACCTTTATTTTACCACATCACAGAAGAGATTAAAAGTTACATCTTTCTAATGCTTCTTCAAACCCACCCAAACAAAAGGAGTGAGAGGAGTATTTTGGAAAGCCAAAATTCTTTCCCATCGGTCTACCATACTTAATTATTAGTTCTGACATTAAGGGGCTGTATAATGGGGTTGCTGAGACTTTTTTTCACTACAAAATTAACTTACTAAAAATATAATGAACCAATATATTTTAAGTAAATTAATAAAAATAAGAACTTCCAATTTAACTAGGAAAAATAATTGTGAAAATAAAAAACAAAACAAAACAAAGCCTAGCAGCTTGAATTTAAGCCAAGAGGTTTTCCTCCCCCTAGATTTCTGTGCACTGGCAGAATACTAGAGTGGTACCAGCTTTGTTTCTATGAGGACAATAGAAAGCTCTTCATGTTGGTGATACTTACAGGTGAAAAATACAACAGGTAGAAGCCAGAATTATAAAAATGCCTGTATACTCCAATAACGTACAATAAGATTACTCTAATTGGAAATTTATTCTGTTTATATTTTGTTTCAAGAAAATAATTTTAACAATTGTTATGCCATAAATGTTTATACCTTCTGTCATTCACTTAGAATTTCAGAAAATATATTCACTGTTATGTCCTTTTCATTAACTTCCAAGATAATCCATGATGCATGAATTACTAATAATGATTTCTTTAAAACAAAAAACAAAAAACCACCACACACACAACACTATTATGATATGGGCAGGAGAACGAGTTAACGAGAGGAGGGACTCTCAGTTGTAACATAGATGAAACAATGAATATATCTACTTCACTGTGAATATTCAAATGGCCTATCTAGTCAAAATAATATTAATGAAAATAGGGTTAGAACTATTTGTAACATTAGAATTAAAGCAGAAAGACTTACTAGAGACAGCCTACACTAGTGAAGAAATAAAAATAGTGAATATTTATGATGCAAAGAAAGAAAATAAATCATAGGGAAGTGAAAAAAAGAAGAAAAAGCAGCAGTAAGGGAACTATAAGGAAATATGGGAACTCAAAGTAATTATTAAAAGATAAGCCATCTGAAAAAGAAAGAAAAAGAGGACTGGATGTGCAGGAAGATGGGCAAGGAAATTTTAGAGCCTAAAGAGTAGGTGTTCAACGTTTGTTGGACAAAGAAGTACAAATTGAGAAGCATTTAAGTCACTACATACCCAACTAATATAGTTTACAAAGTTATTCATGGTGTTCCTTTGAAAAGAGAAAAGTCAGTCCTTAACAGAAACAAAAAAGACTGTTTCCCCGAGGGAAAGAAAAGGCCAATCATGGTGTCTTCTCTCCTATAATTCAATTCAGTCCAGCAGTTACATATTTGTAATCTGAGTTAATTAAGATGTTTTATTTAAAACTCTGTGCCCTTATGCTAGATAATGCAGAAGTTTCAAAAGAGTCAAAGCTGAAAGGGAACAGTGTGCTATTCCAATAGGAGGAGTTGAAAATATAGCTGCATTCCTTGTGAAATCATCTTAATTTTCCGTATAATTGTAACTGGCCGTGGACCTGAGCTGCAAGGTTGCTCTTCTAAACCCATGCCTGAGACCGCACCACCCCGCGGGGGGACTTGGGATGATGCGTTGCAATAGAGCACCACAAGAAGTTCTGCTGTGAACTATCCGTTTGTACTGAACAGAAACCCTTCACCCCCCAAGCCCTGAGCTAGGTTCTTTTTTATTTATTTGTTTGTTTGTTTGTTTGTTTGTTTGACAGAGAGAAACACAGCCAGAGAGGGAACACAAGCAGGGGGAGTGAGACAGGGAGAAGCAGGCTTCCCGCTGAGCAGGGAGCCCGACGTGGGACTCGATCCCGGGTCTCCGGGATCATGACCTGACCCGAAGGCTCAGTTGCTTAACCAACTGAGCCACCCAGGCGCCCCAGCCTGAGCTAGGTTCTGAGACACAGAATTAAACAGGACAGACACATTGCTGATTTTATGCATTTACAGTGTAAGGAAAAAGAATAAAGAATTGCACAAATTAATCAGACTAGTCATGCATGCTGCAGATTAGCAAACTTCCATGGGATGACGTACCACAGAGTCCTATAACCTCACTGGGGAGACCAAAGAAGAGTTTCTCTACAAAGAAGTTGAAGATGAGCCTTAAAGGATGAGCTATCCAGAGTGATGGGTCTGCAGGAAGGCCAGGCGGGTGCCCAGGGAAAGCTCGAGCCTGGAGGAGAGCACGCACAAGAGCTCCAGGCAGAGAAAAGTTTGGTACCTTCCAGGAATCGCAAGAAAGTATGTGTGGCTAGGGGTTATGTGGGAAGGGTTGTTGAAATCAAACAGGAAGTTGTAGGCCTTGCTAAGGGTTATCCACTACAGGGCTGAACTCCATAGCAGAAAAATCAGCTTTTTTTTTTTTTTCATTTGAACTGAGAAAAGAAGCAGTATATGGGAGAAACACTGCCTTTGAAATCATAAACCTAACTAGGTGTCCCAACTTCACCTTAGCTGAGCCCCATATCAGTAAAATGGGTTAATAATTACAGTTCTACTTGCCGGGGTTTTGGTAAGGATAGGCTGAGACCGTGAAAAAACCGTATCCATAGAAAATACTATTTAAAACCGACTCACTAATTTTCAAAGCTACAATAAGCCAAGTTGACCTGAATATGTTTTGCCTATCAGGAAAACTCTTGAACATATCTGTGATTTCACTGAAGCACAGAATTAGTCAGAGACTTTTCAGGCCACAACCCGAAGGTGAACACAAGGGCATCAGAAGAAAGTGGGAAAACTAGACTTTCTGACTGCTTTCAGTAATTCATATATAATTCTTCACAGGGAAAATGATGGCCTTTTTATTTTTTTTTTAAGATTTTATTTATTTATTTGACAAGGAGAGAGAGAAAGAGATCACCAGTAGGCAGAGAGGCAGGCTGAGAGAGAGGAGAAAGCAGGCTCCCTGCCTGAGCAGAGATCCCGATTTGGGCCTTGATCCCAGGACCCTGAGATTATGACCTGAGTGGAAAGCAGAGGCTTTAACCCACTGAGCCACCCAGGTGCCCAAATGATAGCCTTTTTAGATATAAAAGCCTTCTGTTTCTTCCATTCCTAGAGGAAAAGTCCCTCTTCTTTTTAATCTTGTGAACACCAGCTTAGGGGCTTCGTTTTCTGCTGTCCCCTCCCCGCCTCTCACGTACATATGTCAAGTCCTGGGCTCCCAATGCCCCTGGGAGCAGGGTGGTAAATGGCACCTGTGCAGGGACTCTGAACTTCCTCAGAGCTCAGCTGGGCCACCGCATGGAGACCAGCTCACCAGAGGCTGCAGAGAAGTGAACTGAAGAATTACAGTCGGTTTCACTTCCCTGCCTTATGTGCCTTCAGGTGCCTCTGAAGACAAGCGAGGCCAGTGAAATGCAGAGGAGGAGGAAGAGAGGCAGCACTGATGTTAGAGAAGAAAGAGTCCTTGCAAATGTAGAGGCATTGTAGAAAACCGTGGCTAGGTGGGCGTCTGTGCCCACAGACACAGTGCGTATTGATTGCTCGGTGCCAGCTCTAAGTTTTCTGTACAGTGATTTCTGAGATGGGTTTTTAGCAGACAGAGATCTATTCCATATGTGGGAATGGGAGAGGGGCAGTCAACAGTTCAGTGTGGCAGTGAGTGAGGAATTACCGCATTGGGAGGGTCAGTTTTTCGCCAGGAAGAAAATAATCACATTTGTAAATCCCGCTTAGAACAAAGCAGCAGACCACTGTCTGGCCCTGATTTTTAGCGCCCCTCAAAACCAACCACACCAGAACATCCTGGGCAAATGGAAAGGACTAGAAGAGGGAATGTAAAATCTGTGCGTCTGGGACAGAAACTTTGAAGGAAAAACTTTAATGCTCTAATATGCACACTAGGATCTCGGTACTTTCTACCTCATATGCGTTAACAGGGATTCATTAATATGGTGAAGGCTCCCGGACAATATTGGTGTATTACATGAAGGCGGAAGTGTGTGCCTCTTGCAGAGACCAGCTGGGTGGTTGGGTTACTATGACAACGGTACCACCACTGTCAGTGGCAATCCCTGTGATCTCCCTGTTTTAAGGTTTTCACAAGTGTTCCCCCCAAAAGGGCATTTGTAGATAGGGGCTACAGGGTAAAGCTAGGAAACATACATATATGAATAAGAGAGAGAAAATGACAGAAGAGGAGGTACCAATAAAACAGTTATGTTATAATGCAAATGTCTTAAACAGTTCTATAGCATAGTAATTAAGACCTAAAAGTCACACAGATGTGGGTCAGATCCCACCTTGACTCCTTACGAGCTGGCTTTCTGTGGGTGATTTACTTAACTTATTTTCAGATTGCTTATCTGTAAACTGTACGTAATAATACTCCCTTCACTGGGGCCATTGGAATGTTGAGGATGTATGCACAAAACCTCACATAGTGCCTGGCTGTGAATACTTTTATAAATGGTAGCTTTCACTAGTACGAGAATTGTTCTATTCATATCTAATTGTCTTTTCCGTTCCCTTGTTGAGACTCCTAATTCCATACGATACAGTCTTTCTAGAGCTGGATTATTATAGCTTCATAGATTCATATCGTGAATCCCAAGTGCTGCTCAGATAGTGGTAATGTTTCTGTGGAAAAGGTTCCATTTTCTACACTTTTGAGTGGACAACAGAGTGGACGACAGGCCGGTCTTGGGGTCACTTCCATCCTCTTGCTCTATCTATGTCAGCAGTTGAGAAAAATCATGGTGGATTCACTTTGAATGGCTTTATTGAGATATCATTTATGTAATATACAATTCCTTTTAAAGTGGAAAATCCAGTGGCTTTAGTATATTCAGAGTTGTACAGCCATCGGCACAATTAATTTTAGAACATTTTTATCACTCCCCTCTCAAAAGACCCCATATCTGTTAGCAGTCAGACCCCATCTCCCTCCTGTCCCAGTCCCCTCTCCCTTCCTCCAGCCCTGGGCAACCACTCAGCTACTTTCTGTCTCCAGAGACCCATAGTATTGTTTGTTCTGGGCACTTCAGATTAATGGAATCACACACTATGTGGTCTTTTTTCTGGCTTCTCTCATGTAGCGTAAGGTTTCCAGAGTTCATCCATGTTGAAGCATGTAATAGTACTTCATTTCTTCTCATGGCTAAGTGGTCTTCCATCATATGGACAGGCCACATTTTATTTATGCATCAACTGATGGACATTTATATTGTTTCCACTGTTTGCTATTATGAATAATGCTGTCATGAGCAGTTTATGTGCAAGTTTGGGTATGGACTCACGTTTCTGTTTCTTTTGGGGATACACCTGGGAGTGGAATTGCTGGGTCATATGGTATTCAGTGAACAATGATCAAATGTTTCACCTTTTGAGGAACTGTCAGATTGTTTTCCAAAGCAGCTATACCACTTTGCATTCTCACCAGCAGTGTATAAAGTTCCAGTTTCTACACTTCCCCACCAGCGCTTGTTGTCTGTCTTCTTGACCACATCATGGCCATGAAGTGCTAACTCACTGTGGTTTACATTTCCCTAATGGCTCTCGAGGTTGGTGGAGTATGTTTTCACCTGCTTATTGGCCACTCATTTTGTTTGTTTGTGTCATTTTGAAAAATATCTAGTCAAATCCTTTGGCCATTTGTTAGGTGGGTTATTTGTCTTTTCCTTATTGAGTTTTGAGTCTTTGAAGGATTTTTTTTAAGGATTTTTATTTATTTATTTGACAGAAACATAGCTAGAGAGGGAACACAAGCAGAGAGAGTGAGAGAGGGAGAAGCAGGCTTCCAGCCAAGCAGGGAGCCCTATGGGCTTGATCCCGAGACTCTGGGACATGACCTGAGCTGAAGGCAGATGCTTAACGACTAAGCCACCCAGGCGCCCCACTTTGAAGGGTTTTTTAGTAGTGTTTCTTATGGATTCTAGATCATAGCCAGGGCCCATCTTCTGTAAGAATTGGCTGTTGTATCTGATGAAAATGAAAAAGAGAAATGCATTTGTAAGACACCTGTCTATTACTAAAACTCTTCAGTGTAGGATGTGACAGAGACAGTATCTGTGGTCGATGTTGTTGTTGTTTGTTTTCTTCTCGATGTTGTTGTTGTTTGTTTTCTTCTCTGTGTTTTCTTCTCTGTGTGATTATTCTGGCTTTTCCGTTGACATAGGCATTATATTTCTCGACTGATAGTTTAGACTCGGTTTAGCAAAACTTTTATTCAAAAAAATACCCATTACTTAAATAATTTATTTAAATTTTCTTAGAGGTACATAAGACATTTCTATTTATATAAGATATTTTAGGGAAATGAGGTGAAATTCTTTGGTTGCCAAGACAATGGAATGAGGTGAATTTTTTTGGTTGTCAAGACAATGGTAGCTCCTAATAGCCACTGCAGAAGAAGAAATACGTAAAAAGAAAACAAGACTGCAAAACAGTTACTCTCAGTTGGAAGGGGCGGCAGCAATGTTCCTTATGGGGATCAGCAGGAAACAGTACATCCCAGGATTTTGGGTTGTGGCCGGGTTTCAACTAAAGGCTTCATGACACCCATCACCGAGGCAGTGTCTGCCATGGAAAAGCTAAATTTGACATGAAAATAACTTGCCCATTTTCATTTTCCTTCTCTACAGTCTTCTGGCAGTTTTCCTCAAGGATAAAAAAAAAAAAATACCTGCTACTCTTGACAAGACATTACCCTTATGATTCTTAGGAGATTAGGTAATAGTATTTCACTAACTGTTGCTTTGAGTGAATGAATATGAAAGAACGTTCAGCAGATCTCTTCCTAAACTTAATGTTTATGCTTCTGGATGGACAACTTCTAATTTGATTATGAATCTCTTCGAACAATCAAATGTTTGCTTTGTGTTAAGGTTTACAATCTCCCTTACATAACAAAGACGACTCCAGAACTATGACTCCATCATAGAGCTGAGTACAAAGTGGTAGGAATTTTAATGTGGATTTCTTTATCTAGATACAAAGTGATGTCAAAGGCATATGATAATTTTACAGTTTCTAGTGTGTACTTGCTTTCCAAGAAAGCAAGTAACCTCTCTAAATTAGTCATTTGTGTATATATTTAAAAAGCAGGCATATTCTTCCCTTTGTGGAAGTCACATAGAGAAGGTACTGATTCTAGACAGTCACTTCGGTATTTCTGGAAACTAACAAACTTCAACTGTCCCTCAGACATTCTTATATTCAAAACTTGGAAAGAGAGAAAGCAGACAAAGCAAAACCGAAATAGGTAAACATCACGCTAATGCACTCAAAGACATTCAAGGTTTGTGATTTCTCCAGACATAGAAAGCAACAAACTAAACCCGGCAGCAAGGAGTCTAAGTAAAATTCTCTTCCAGGGAAGGGGCACCCCCTGTACAGAGAGGAGCCCCTCAAGCCTTCCATCAGCCTAGTCAAACTGAGAACCCAGGATCCAGAAAATGATAGTTTTTTTGACCTAGAAAGAATGATTCTCAACTCACAAAGATGTGTCTGGAGAATGCTTCACGTTTTTTTTATGGGTGGAAACTATAGAGTCTATAAACTATGGAGGCAGAAGAAACATTGAAAATTTGTGAAAGCAAAAAGAAATTCACGTCTGTGGCTCTATAGACACTAATTAGAGTCTGCCACAAAAGCGGATGTGAGTCACTTCTCTTCATTAGCCGTGTCTGCTATTATCCCTCCTAGTTGCCCTTCCTCCACTGGAATATTGTTACCCATTAAATTTACTACATATGTAAAGGATTTGAGCGCCAAACAGAGTAGATAAGGAGCCCCCGTCCCCACATTCCATATTCTCCATATGGAGTATAGATGGCAGGCTGCTATAAAGGAGAGTTTTTTGTGGTAAAATTAAGAAAACCCTTTCTCAAGGTAGTTACGCATGTTTCACCATAGAAGCCTCCTTCTCAAGTGTCAGTTCCCAAAAGTGAGTGTGAGATTCATTGGTCTCTTTCTGCCTTGTGTTCCGTTGACTGGACAGTTCTAAAGAAAACTATCTTGGTCGACTTGACCCGCCATAGTAGACTGGATGGCTTAAGTAACAGGAATTCATTTCCTCTTGGAAGTCCAAGGTCAAGTGGCCAGCAGGGTTGGTTCCTGGTGATGCCTCTCTTCCTGACTTTTTCTGGAAGATAGCCTTCTCTGTGTCCTCACAGGGCCCTTCCACTGTGTGCAGAGATAGATTTCTGGTGTCTCTTCCTCTTCTGATAAGGACACCAGTCCTATCAGATTAGTGCCCCACCCTGATGACCTCATTTAATTACCTCCTAAAGACCCTATCTTCGAGTATAGTTCCATCCGGGGTTAAGGCTTCAACATATGAATTTGGGGAAAACATGATTCAGTTTATAACAAGGGCTAATAACATGATCCAGGAATTAGAAAATAGGTTAGGGAAACTAACTGAATTGTTACTTTTCAACTACATCTATAGGGCAAAGTTATATAGGCAGCTGAGCAATGATCCAAGCCAGCAATATATTAATAGCTATTCCAGTAGCTAGATGGAAGTGAAAAATATCCCTTTTGCTCGGCCTCAAAAAGTCTTGCTTAAATCAGTAGTTCTCTTAAGAATCAACAATAGGGATTTTTAATAAAATATATCTTCCCTAGTCCTACCTCAGAGATTCTACATGAACTGATCTGGAATGTGGACCCAAGAACCTGCATAGTTAGCCGTATTCCAGGTGGTCTCACTACTGGTGGTTCTGGACCACACTTTGAAAATCATGAGACTAAAACAAAAAATTGCATCTGCTTCCACTATGCTACATATCTGGAGAAGATGGGAGAACATGCTAGCAGTAATTTACTGGAAGATAAGCTTCAGGGAAATATGTTGCCAAATTAAAAGAAATCTGATAAACTGATGTGAGAAAGGGGGAAATGAGTCACAGAGAAAGTTATTGGAATTACCAGACTCTAAGGATTTATTTCCTGATGATGGAATTGGGGGGCCTATTGCACTAGAGAATTTTCAGAATAATGAAAGCCACAGAGTAGACTGTCCCACAGTTCAGCTACGGAGAATGTGGGCAGTTTCCCCAGGATAATCTGTTCCTGTCTGACAAAGATCTGATGATTGAAATGGATATTATCATGGATTGGTTGATTGGGAGGGTCTGGGAGGCTTCCACACAGACAGACACCCTTTCCAGGGGGAACACTAGGGAGTCTCTCAGCCTTGCAAAGACCCGGAGTTACGTTTATTTCAGTATTAGCCCCTCCAGGGTTGGTGAAGCAGCAAAGAAGGAGAGAACCGGCTCCCCACAGGGAGGAAGGGGAAAAGAGGAGGAGGAGAAGAGATTCCTATTTCACCCACAGCAGCGGGGTGTCCCTAAGCTGGATCCCACAAGCCACACCTCATTGTCTCCACAGCACACCCACCAGGGCCGCCTCGGTCCCTTGCTGCTTATCTACCCAAAAGTAAAGGTAGCCTTCTTCATTTATCTTAACCCCAGGAGGATTTCATAGGATTATTCTTCCCCTCAAGTCCAGTTCTGGGCCCATTCAGAAGGTATCAGCTGAGACTCCCTTTGCTTGAATTGAAGATGGACACCAATTTATTGCAGGAACATTCCAAGAGAAGCCTGGAGTAATAGATTCCGTTGCTAACGAACTTTTCTCACTGTCTTCCTGCATGGCCACTCCTGCAGTGACTCTCCAACTGCAAACAGCCTGCTTGGCAGGAGGCTGGCTCCCGTTCTGAGGAACGAACGAGCTTCCTAGTTTTCCCACAAGAAATCTCTCCCTGGAGTTCAGAGCAGTGGATAAGACTAGGCTCTAGATCATGAGGTAGAATCTGGCCATGGTCCCCTCAACATCATCCAGAATGGCCGGACTTTCTTTGGAATGCTGATTCTCTTAATAGAGAGCCCTTTTGACTGTTACGTCCTAGACCCTCAGCGACACGTAACCGTAGTCGGGTATGTGATACCTGAACTTGAATTTTCAACATTATTCTGTCATCTTGTGTCTTTCTGCCCTTTCTCTTGTGCGGCAGGTACTAGCTTCCCCAGGTCAGGAAGTCACTCTGTCTCTTGGAAAAGCCAGCCAGATGGACGGGAGAGAGAGATGTCTCCGTAATGAGATTAGTTCTCAGGGGGCAGCATAGTCTAATAATTGAGCTTTATTAGGAGTTTAAAGGCAGGCATTACTTATAAGTCCATCACTACCGTGAGAGCGCGGAGCTTGAATGGCTCCTTTGTGAGAGGCTGCGGAGAACCACTTCTCTCTTGCCCAAGAAGAGCTTCCTCCTGTCGCACAAGCACCATGTGTCCCCGCCAGTGGGCTGGGTAGCAAGCCGGGCGCTGGTGAGCGGTGAGATCCTGTGTCCCACTTGCAAGCATGAGGATTAGTCTGCGAGGTAATACTTGCCACTCAACTTCCTCACAGGGATGCGGGGAGGATTAATGAGATGCTATTTCCGTTGCGATTTATGCTCTTCAGAAGAAAGGCACTAAGTACCGGGTATTAGAATTAAGGATTATATAGGTAATCAAGCAAAGAAGATACTCAACTGCTTCTAGTTACTAAAGCAAGCTTTAATCTGGGAGGTGTGGAAAGAGGGAAATGCAGCGAGTATAAACTTGGCCCGGAGCCATGGTCCCTCCTGAAGCAAAGGACCAAGGATGGAGTGGGAAGTCTGTGTACCCGATAAACATGGGTCTAAGGGAGGAGGCGTACATTTCGTGGGTTCAGATGAAGGCTTTCTTGTCATATCTACCTGTCCCATCATTAGCCAGTCTAATGGTCTCAGAGGAGGGTGACAAAAGCAGAAGCAGACTATTCCATCCGCACACAGGAAGCCATGGTCACATTTCCTAACTCGCCTGGAATTCCTACTTGCCAGGGAGGAATCGTGCAAGACTCCGGCATGCTACAGGGGCTCCGGCTAGGAGTGAGGGGGCACGAAGATGCTTACTTACAATTGCCATGTGCAAAGCTAGGGTCCAGAAGGAGGTGGACCTTCTCAGGGCTGGACACAAGCCGTGGCAGGGTTGGAATGTAACATGGTTTTCAGAGAGTCAGATCTCAAAGTCCTGGCTTCTTCCACTTATTATGGTGTGTCCTTAATTATGTTTGCCTTCCTCTAGGAGGATGTGGGACAATTTCAGGTGGCACACAAAAAACCATTTTTATATTTATTGTGATAATTAGGTTAGTATTACTACCTTTGAGCATGTATTAGAAATAAACAATTAACCCATGAAGTCTGTAAGTCATAAACATGATTGCTTAGAGCAGTGATTCTCAATATTTCCTGCACATTAGAATCACATGGAAAACTTACAATGAAACAGAACAAAAGAGAAAGAAAAGCCAATGCTGGGTCCCACCCTCAGTCATTAAACCAGAATCTCTAAGAGCTTGCCTCCATCCTAGATATTTTGTGAAATCTTTCCCAAGTGATTCTAAAGAGCAAGCCATGCTGGGAACCACTAAGACAGAATGGGATTAAACATTTTTTTAAAAACATTTTTTTAAGTGAGCAGTTCTAAACAAAATATTAAATAATATCATAGAATATGGTAACTTTCTATCATAAGTAGCTCCCATTCTGTGAGACAATAATAATCCTGGAGAGCAAAGAGAAAAATAGGGATATCCAGTAAAAATCATGAATGTAGGTGGGTGGTGTGAGGACAGCAAGACTGACTATTTGCTCAAGTGGGCATAAAAGACAAAAGAGTTCGGGGCAGTGCAGGGTCAAGGTGGCAGGTTAGATCTGTCATTCGTCAATAAGACTGTTGCCCAGAGTATTATCCTCTGCCTCTTCCACCTTATAGTTCAGAAACACGGCTTTTCCTCTTGCCCTTTTGCCTTCTGATGTCCTCACCACCATGCTCACTGACTGGACCTTAAAACAAATGACAACAAA
Organism: Spilogale gracilis; assembly: GCA_004023965.1. Taxonomy (NCBI): domain Eukaryota; kingdom Metazoa; phylum Chordata; class Mammalia; order Carnivora; family Mephitidae; genus Spilogale; species Spilogale gracilis. Next base: position 125,828 of record PITA01002908.1, read on the forward strand.
CAAACAAACTAAAAGGATGATAGAGTCCATGAGGACTTTCTGAAGGTGGCATTACCAGTGACTCTTTTCATCCCTTCATTCTTTTGTGTATCATTTCTTTATTCATACAAGAAGCATTTATTGACCACCTACTACATACCAAGTCCTTTGTGCTTTTAAGTCTAGTCAGAATTTTCCTCATTGAGCATGAATTGTCTTTACAAGATTCAAAAAAAATCTTTAAGTTACTTCCATCATAAAAAACCCAAATACTGTATATGGCTGACCATTCTGCGGTCACCATGTAGCCAGGCTCGTGGCCCTGGGAAGAGGGGAAGCTCCAAGGTCGGAAGATGGGAAGCTAAGGCATTTCCAATTATTCCTGACCCTGAGAATCACAGAACGGGGGGTGTGAGAAAACCCTAGAGACATTTCCTTTGTGAGACAGAGGAAATAAAACCCATCCTGAGGCACTGGAAAAGATGCCCAAGCCCTTTTCCCTCTATTCTTTCATCTGTTAAATGGGGATAATGATACTTTGTGTTTACCTACCTCAGAGAGGCATTATCAGGTCTATTTAAAGGCTCTTCCGATGAAAGCTGTTGTGTAATTACCAAGAACAGCTATGATAAAGAAACCTAAATACAATAGCAAATCAGCTGGAACAAACTCTCAAGGGAGTTTACTTCTCTGGGAAAATTTAAGAAAAGGGTAGCAGCACCCCTCTGGGGACTTTTGGGTACCACTCTAGCTGGAAGTTTAGGGAAGGCTAGCTGATCTTCAAAGTCTCCTCCTGGCCAATCACTCAGGATCTTCTGCTTACTTTTCCCCATGGCCTAAGCAGTTTCCGTCTGAAATTCCTCTTTCAAGTTTTTTCAGACCTTAACTCAGAAACCCTTTTATCCCTGAGGAGAATTGCAAACAAGGCATTTACCAGTGAGAGAGAAAGAGAGAGAAAAGGGAAATTATAATGTGGGGAGAATGTGCACCTTATAGATGATAGGTAATGGGGGAATTCTTTGATAGATTTTAAAAAGAGGACTGGGGTAGTTGATCATTAACGTCAGGCTTTGCTGAAATTCATTTGACAAAGTTATGGAGGGTAGATTCAGTGGGAGCACGAGCACAGAAAACGGGGACACTACTCCATCAGCCCAGGAGAGAGCCCACCCACTTGATACAGGCTAACAGCAGATTGACTGGAATACAGAGATAGGTGAAGAAACATTATGGCTTGAGATCCTATAGGACTTGGCAAAACATCAAAGACAGCAAGAAAATGGAAGAAGAATCAAGATTATCCTAACACTTGGTGACTTGGATGAGGTTTGGTGACATCCTTAACAGAGAGAAAGAGCAGACCAGAGAGTGAGCAGCTTGAATTTATTAATGAGATCTGGGTCCACACCATTGTAGGAAATCCAATGGTTTTATATTTTTTGTGAAACTTACCTATGTAGTAAAGATTCTGGCTATTTATAAACGGCGTAACCTATGGTTTCCGAGAGCCTTCTGAGCAATATAAGAAAAAGCCAAATTCCAGTGAGTGATTTTCACATGAATGACTGATAAGGTAAGTAATTATGCATAATAATAATAGTTATCATTTATTGATCGATTACCATCAGAACTACATAAATCCTTTCCATATGCAACCCAAATGTCAGCTGGTGGCTTCCCAGATCTGGTAAAACTGTTCTGAACGCCACCGATCCCGTGGCCTATGGAGATCCAAAACCCATCCTCACGTCTGTAAATCTTTGGGGGCTTGTGTCTCCCTGGCTTTCCCTGCCTCCCAGACCAGATGTGAAATTGCCCATTCACTCACTGCTTGTGTAAAATGCCAAGCCACCATAGGCTTAGTGATGCTAGTTGAAATCAGAAAGTAATGGGAATGAGTCGTAACTTCTTCCGATCTTCTCCAGCCTCTCCCTACTGGATTATGTCAGAGGTACCGGTAGTTCTCTCCCTTCACTAAGCAGAGACACTCATTTCCAAGGTATCAGCAGCACAAAGTACTTTCCATTTGTTAAAGGGACCGGCTCTGGAAGGCAGTTTTATTAGCAAGTAGCAACCATTTATTTTGCCATTGCACTCAACCCTCATGACACTCCCACTTTACAGATGAAGCAACTGAGACTTAAAGAGGTTGAATACCAGCCCGAGGATATAAACCCATGAAGTGTCAGAAAGAGGATTTAAATCCAGGTCTGGCCGACTCTTCCATTAAAATTAACGTGGCCTTTAGAGGATAGAGAAATGACTATCTACTCCAGTTTATTTTGCCACTTCAAAACTGCCTAATTTTTCCCTCAAATCTCTATGTTTCAAAAAAAAAGAAAAAAAGACTATATATTCCTAAAGACCGTGTCTGAGGAGCTCTAGAGTAAAAACCCCAATGAGTTTGTATTATTTCAGAGAGAACAAGTTAGGATAATTAAAATATTTAAACAATGGAAATGCGGCACTATTATTTTTAAGTAATAAAACTGGGATGGAACTAGCTTAAAAAAACCCCTGTATTCATAGTCCCCTGGAAGCAGAACAGGAACCCAACCCCGCGCTGTGACTGCTAAAGGCTACTGTAATTTTAGAGATTTTATAGATATATACTTACATATATACATATACATCCTACCACATATCATATTTGTTATTTTGTGCATAATTTTAATCACATCTTAAAAAGGGGACAGCGAAAGTCCAGACATACTCGAAGGAGGTGAGTATGATGGTAGGGAAAATGAAAACTTTCTCAGAAAGAAATGAGGATTTTTGACACAGAAAAGAAGATATACGGTGACTGTCTTGTGATATTTGAAGTGCTGTCATGACACAGAGATAGGCACTTGCTCTTTTTTCTTCTAGAAAACTTAGGTAGATTTTTCAGCTCAGCATAAAGAGAAAAATATATTTAACGTAACTGTCCAACATCTTTAAATCATATAGTGGATTTGAAAAACCAAGGTCCAACATCTTTAAATCATATAGTGGATTTGAAAAACCAATATTTTGTTATAAATTGCCAAAATAATAAGATTAATTACTATTAAAAAAAACTATTAAAACAAAAAAAAACTATTAAAACAACTTCTAGGGTACCTGGGTGGCTCAGCAGGTTAAAGCCTCTACTTTCGGCTCAGGTCATGATCTCAGGGTCCTGGGATCGAGGCCCGCATCGGGCTCTTTGCTTGGTGGGGAGTCTGCTTCCTCCTCTCTCTCTGTCTGCCTCTCTGCCTACTTGTGATCTCTCTCTCTCTGTCAAATAAATAAATAAAAATCTTTAAAAAAAAATTCTACATTATAGAGAGAAAGGGAGGAAGCTGGTGACGTTGAGCCTGGCTGTATGCTAGTCAGAATCAACTGCAAGACTGAAACACTGTTGATTTTTAAGGCTTCATCCCAATTGAATCATCATCTCTGGAAATGGAGACCCAAGACTCTGTATCAAGAATCTAAATTTTGTAATCCCCTCAGAGGATCCTGGTGACTGCCAGGCTTGGGGATCACTGAAACTAGGTTACTTCAAATTCTCTTCTAACTCTCTGATTTCATGATTCTTAGAAGATTGCAGAATGTTTTCTTTAATAAATAAACGAGAAAGATTTGTAATCTGTAAAATGTACGTAGGTCACTCTAAAGTGCCAACAGACCACCTGATTTCTTCAACAGGCTAAAACTCTCCTTGCAATCTAGTTGAAGAAAACTTTTTCCATGTATAACGGAAAGGTAAATTTTATCTGGCCTGTTTCCCAATTATTAAAGTTCCAAACCACTGAAATATAAATAAATGAGACTTTACCGTACTTAGAACACCAGTATGATGAAAAATTTGTTTATACCAGAAGGTTTTAGGTCATCCTTCAATCATTCATCCCCGGAACCAAAGTACATATGCACGCACGAGCACACATGCATACACACGCACACACACACGAGCACACACACACACACACACACACACATACATACACAAATGTGACACATGGTAAATGTTGGGCAGTTACTGAGATGGAACAAAGGAGACCTTCAAATTCCATCGCCTTTTTAACCTTATATTTTTCTAGGCAAGAATCTAGGAAGCCAAATCAGAAGCATCTAAATAATGTTATTAAACACAACATACTAAGGTCTTTGTCTCTAATTCCTTGTCTTTTAAACACATTACTTTGGTCTATGTGGTGCTAAGTTGAGGAGTAAACGGGAGTATTTTAAAAATATTAACAAATTTGAAGAGATTAAACTCACTTTGACTGAATTGGTTCCCTATGTACAGTGCTTCTAAAAAGTATACCAGGTAACCATTTGAAGGAACTCTAATTATTGCAAAAGGGCTACACCTGTAGATTTTTTTCCTAATCTAAAATTAAACCTGTAAGGCTCTGCTGGAATCATTTAGAAAAGAATAATTGAAACCCCCTTCAGCAAGTTAATTCAGATTCTCCTAATTTTACTTTTCTGGTTCACAGGGTATCTTTTTTATCGTGGTGTTTTCAAATTGAAGCTCATACACATCAAATAAATAGCATGATAATCAGAGGTTCCAATATCCAATACACATTCATTATTATCTGTCATTATTGTCAGTGTCACTATTATAATTGCACATTGTAAAAAGAATGGAAGATTTTCCACAGGAATTATTCACGTGTATTGCTTTCTAGGAGCAATTGAATAGTTGACATTGCATTTATATCAAAGTAAAATATGTGATGGTTTTTCTCATTTGTTTTATTCTTAAGAAACAAGAAATGTAGAGTGATCTCTATTAGTCCCCTTTATTTGTATCCAGAAAGGTTCAGTTTTATGTAATGTCCAAATGTGTGTTTTCTTATAATAAGGCTCAAAAGATATCTAATATGATTAAGGAGATATAAGATAACAACTGGGTAGTGAAGTCCTCTTAATTAGCTTGCATTTATACACACGAACTCAACAAGAATCTCAGTAGAAAAGATTACTTTTCTTTTTTAACTATTTAATCAGGTTTGGTATGTTGAAATGAAGCCCACATTGTGTTGCCAATATCTGCAGATTAATAATGTACCTTAGAGTTTACATAAAACTTTCACTTCATCATTTTGTGTAATCTTCAAGACAATCTCTTGAAGAAGAAAGTCAGATACTATTAATCTATTTAAAGATGAGAAACAAAGGTTTCAAAAAGCCAAGTAATTTATACAAAATTACTCTGCTGAATAGAAAATTAGTTCTAGAAGGGCTCCTGGATGGCTCAACCAGCTGAGCATCAGATATCAGCTCAGGTTATGATCTCGGGGGTCCTGGGATCGAGCCCCATGGTGGGCTCTGCTCAGAAGGGAGTCTGCTTCTCTCTCTCTCTCAAATAAATAAATAAAATCTTAATTTAAAAAAAGGGAGGGGACTAGCCCTGGAATCCTGGTCATCTGGATCTTAATCAAAAGTTATGGTAAAATAAAAATCAAAAAAAAGTAAGTTTGAATTTTAGAATGATCATAGGCCCATAGCTTTAAGAGGTCTGGGGCGGAACACTCTTTATGCCATTTTATTTTACTAGGGGAGCCTTCTAACATCCCTTTAAAATGGAGTTATTTCTGTGGTTTTAAGGCTGTTTTGACAGTCAGTGGAGAAAATGGGGAGAAAGACACATGTGTCCTGTGAGTCTATGCATTCTTTATTTCTTAGGCCCTCTGCAACTTCTCACATGTTTTACCCTATTTTTGGTTTCTATGTGATTCACGTTCACAAAGTAGAGTTTTAAACTTTATTTAAACTTAAATAATATCAATACTTAGTTAGAAAATTGAGTGACACGAGCCTTGGAAACAAAATAATTCAAGGGAAATATCGTAATAAGTTGAATGAATAAGAATATGAACGTGATAATACAAGATTTAAATTGTGTTTTCACTTACTACAAGGCCATACATGGTGACCTTAAAACACAGCTCCTTCCCAGAAAACATACAACCAATGAGGGGAGGTCCACGTAATTATTCTTCCTCACGTTCCCTGAGGAGGCTGGATGGTTTATGTGGAGGCTTTCATGGCTGCCACGCTCGCTCACCCTTTGAATCCTGTCATTGTTGGCAGGGGTGAAGGTTGTTACCATTTGCCAACTGTTCAGTGGCTTAGGTATTGGTAGTCTCGGGCCAGTTCTTAGAGGACAGATGGCAGTGAGTGGCTCTTTGGGCACAGAGAACAAAGACTCTAGGTCCTCTCCTCATCTGCAGAGATGGTCCATCTCAATTGCTGTTGAAAATCACTCATGTGGACTTGTCCCTGGAATCTGGCCTTATCAATTAATGAAACAACCCTACCAACATTGCTAAGTCATTCATTTCTCTCCATCTGTCATTGATGAAACACATTTCAAAAGCAATACCTTTTTTTAAATGTTGAAACAGAGATTGAATTCGATTGCTTTGGTCCCACTACTACTTCCCCAAGTCCTTCCTCTCCCGTCTAACCATAGCTATTGGTCTGTCCGCCGACACCGCAGTCTGGCAGCCGGTAGGCATGGCATGGCATGCCACGCACTGGTGCCTTCCAGCGGAGCAGAAGTCTCCACAGGGTACTCAACAGCAGCAGCCTGAAGAAGAGTACTTGCTCTCATCTTGACTTGTCTTAGACTCACGGAGTGGTTGATTATTTGGATGAAAATGACAATAATAAAACAGTCATCTATTAGTTCTATAACCATTCACTTAGGAAATTACATAGCATATCAGTCAAGTATGTTCTCATTTCAAAACAACAGAAAGCGACTTACTGTGCTGAGTTTCCATCACCCCTCTTAGCAAACCACCCCAATCACTGAAATCCTCCAAGTGTGGAGCTTTTCGCCACTGGATTCTGGTTTTGTTTCACGACTACTGACCTGTAAGGCATTTGGGTACAGTTCCAAAGTACCTTAAATTCAAAGAATCAAGGGGGCTTTTTGTTTGTGACAAAATTAATATTGCAAACTGATACTGCACTAGGCATCCTTCCAGAAGTCCCGCTCCCTCTATCCATGATTTCCTGATAGGAGTTTATCCAGAAGGTATTTTTTCTACTGAGGCATATACAACGCATTCAATGGCACCAGAGTTTCATTAAAGAAATTCTCCTGCTCCCTTCCTTCACATGGAAATGCCATTAACTGTATTAAGTTAACTCTCCGAATGTTAGGTTCTTAACCAACAAAACAGTGCTCTCCACAAGGGCATAGTTGGCCAGGCGTCCTTGAATGTGAGTGATGGGCTGAATATGTAATAACAGATTCAGAGCCACCACTGTGGGTCGCAATCAAATTTAAGAGGGACCCTTTTGTATTTATCGACTTTCTTCCTTCAGTCCTGGTTGTTCCCTTTCTTCCACCACCACCTTCAGCCTTTCAGGTAAATGAAAAGTTCAATTATATGTAAAGAGACCGTTAAATCAGCAGGCCCCTCGCGGGGGTCTGGGCCTCCCCTCCCTGCTCCAATCGCAAGTGCGCTCAGTCCATTAGCCCTCCCGAGGATCGCACATCCATCAGGTCTCGGGTGCCGGCCAGGGTGCATCTTTCAGCTTTTACTGCATATGAGACGTTGCAGGCCTGTTCTCAGGAACTGCCACGCAGACTGGGAATCACAGTCACGGTTAATAGCAGCGAATTGCCAGCTCTTGATGGGTGGGTAGTCACTCCTTTCAGTGGTTGCCCCCTGGGGGAGAAGGTAGAAAAACAGAGGGAGGGAATTAGAGTGACTTTGCACAGCTGAGCAGGTTCATGCCGCTGGATCAGTGGCAAGCATTGGCAGGGCTCCACTCTGGGGAGGCTCAAAACAACCTCTCAGTCTCATTTTTACCAATTGGTGCTGCTGTGTCGCCAGTGGTGCCCGGGGATGGGGGTGGGGGGTGGGGGGTGGGCTGGGGCAGGGAAGGGAGGGGGCGCTGGGAAGGAGATGAAGGCAGAAGTCTCAGCTAAATTAAACAAACAAAAAGTCTCCTTGATACTGGTTAACCTACCCCAGTTAGCCCTGGGCTAACTAATTGTACCAAACTGGTATTCGAAGTTCCCTGGGTGATTAAAGAGTTGGCTCACAAACTCTCTGCATAACCTTAATTTTTTCAAGGTTCTTTGAGTGGAGAATGGCTTATAATAATGATTTTGACTAATACGATTTTTGACATGCAACTTTAATGCTTAACCTTAGTACAACTCCAGAGCATTTCATGTGTACTCAGCTGTAAAGAGTGATGATTTAAAGGGATAATATAAGAAAAAGGTCGTTCTAGAATGAACCTCTAACAAATTGCATAAAGGGAGCTTATTATTCCATGAGTATGGGGATATGCTGCTCTTCTGATCATTTTTCTGCTTGGTTCAAAAAAACTGTTGAGACATGAATGGGAGAAGAAACAGGAAAAAATGAAATAGAAATCTGCAAGCAAGGAACATTCTTTTGATGGTTATGATTTCGTTGCCACTAAAAGGCTCTACAATAATGTGGTTATTCATCTCCTCTTTTGTTTTGGGTGAAGAATTCGCTCTAACAAGAAAATGCTGTTATTGGTCGGAGGCTTGCCTCCTGGGCCGGACCGGCTCCCCAGCAACTTGGTTCAGTACTACGATGATGAAAAGAAGACGTGGAAAATACTCACAAGTGAGTGCCCTTCTTTATTTATTTACCCACCTATTTATTTCAGCTTAGAGCTGTCTCGATGAATTCAAAAACATGGCTAATCAAATTAGACATTTTATTGATTTGCTACCCTTTGGAGGTCTGTTTATGTATCACAGGGGATTTAGAGTAAAAGACTAAATTAACATTGCAGAAGTGGCAAATTTGGTAGTCGGATAGGCCTAAATTAAACTGACCTAAAAGCACTGCGTGAGTTTGTGTCTCTGTGGCAGAGAGGGGATGGTCAGAGATGTTCCGAAAGAAATGCCTCCGTTCTTTTTTTCTTTTTTCTTTTTCTTTCTTTCTTTTTTTTTTTTTTTTTTTTTGCTTATCAAAAAGTGAAAGGTTGATGATTAACAGCCCCAGTAAATTTTCTCACATCCTAAGGGGTGTTTCGTTCATTGTCTTCATAACTAACATGTGACCTTTTAGACATTTTTTGCTCCTTCGTCTTTGGTCTGTGAGACTGGGTCTTAGAGAAACCCTCCCCTCGACAGAGCAGTAGCAATCGCTGAGCAGTTTGGATGGGCAGGTACCTGTGGCCTGTCCCAGCCGCATTCAAGCGTGCTTGCAAACTTCCACCCAAGAGTCTCCTGCCCCTCCTGAAAGGGTGATTGTGTTTTACAGCAAACCTCTTGCCTTGGGCACTGAGATTTGGAACTTACTGTTACATCGGTTATGATTCCCAATCTGACTCAGTCATGGAATCAAAAATCATCATTTCTTGAGTGCAGCAGGCTGTGTGCACCAGTCCCCTCGTGGGCCCAGTGGCTGCACTGGTCAATAAAACTAAATTTTAACTGTCAAAATTGCCCAGAGCTGTATAGATAAAATAATAAATGAGTAATTTTGATCCATAAATCAAAGCCATACATTTAAAACCGACAAAAGAGAAAGTTAGATTTTCTTGTAGCATGTGTCTTTTAAGCGGTTATATATTTTATCAGATTTTTAAAAAATCACTTCCTTTTCTCTTACTAAAAGCCCTTTAAAATAATAGAAACAGGACAACAGTTTGCCCATAAGAGCAGAAGAGGTGCAAAGACATGTGAGGTGGTGCTTGAAATAAAGCATTTTGGAGCTGGCTTCCCCGGCGAGACCGCAGGTAGTGTTGTCCAGGATCTGCAGCGAGGAAGCTCCCCAGACACCCACGCACCATGGCCGTAGGGGAGACCTGGGGGATAGGAGCGGGAAGCTTAAGGACAAGGAAGGGAGAAAAATAAGTTACAGATCCTTAAAATTGTTTTCACTCTCTTTTTTGACAAAAGGACCATAATAGAGATTTGAACATCTGAATGAGTGACCAAGCTGTATTTTTAAAGTAAAACCAAAGAATCGATTATCTGACACTGATCAATTGAGAAACCTACACAGAATAAGACGCAGATGCTAGGAGGAGGAGAGAAGAAAAAGGAAAGATAAAGATACCCAAAAAGAGAAGACAGAGACATAGAAGCAAAAGAAGTGATAGTCATTCATAAATCCATCTGCTTTCCCCCATATACCAGGCAAAGCCCAGTTTGCTACTGGTTTTAACCCTTCATTAAAGGCAGAAAGATTAAGTAAAACATCATGAATAATACCTAAGAAAAGTCTTAGGCTCATTTTAAAGCTTGTTCGGAGACAGAATGATCATTTAGTCTCCAGACAGGGACACTTCAGAGCATGACATGGGACCTATGGATTATGCTGGGACAATAGCTATAGACCGGAACATAGGGTCACCTTACTCAAATTTTTCCCATTGCATGATTTAACTCTTAACTTAGAAGGGTGTGGTAAGAAGGCATGAACTTGAATCAGTGAGACCTGGGTTTAACTGTGTCTTGAGCCAGGCATGTCAGTGTCCCAAGTCATGACTTCTTCATTTTGTCAGCACCACTGGAGTATTTTTTAAATAAAATTGTGTTTATAAGTCATCTAGCACTTAGCATGAGCTCAACCAACTGCAGGTGTTACGGCCATTATTCTAACACCACCTGAAGAGAAGGACGGTGTGGACCTTCACACCCTAAAGTCATCAGTCGGCTCAAGCTCTCTATGCAGAGGGGAGACCAATGACACTACACTGACACAGCACTCTGACCCATGGTCCTGGAGCCAGGAACCTCGTTTCCATAGTTTTCCTGTGTTGCATGTGGTAATCTACAGACTCAGAAGTAGAGATAAATGACTGTCAGTTAACCCCATCCACCAGGTTTGAAATGAAAGACAATAAAGACACGAATGTATAGAAAAGTTCTTATAATGGGAGCATACTCAAAGATCTTGAACCTCTTTTCTATAGTCAGGCATGCTTACAGCTTGGAAATAAATGTCTACTCCACTTACACTCTTCATTTCACTGGGACTTGTACTTTAAAAAATAGAGTTTATTACCTGCTGGGCTGTGACTACATGGCCCCAAGTGAAGGCATATTTTCCGGGTTTGCTGGAGAGAGATAGACAGTTTATCTGGGTGACTTCTGCTGTTGGTGTGTATTTTTTAATTAAGGTATCTTATTTGGCTAATAAATAAGTCAGGTCACTGACAGATTTCCACGCTATTTAGGCCATCTAACAATAAAGGAAGAAATGCTTCTCGTTGGAATAGAAAAAAAAAAAGTCCAAATTCTCCCTAAATCTAACAAAGCATTGGGGATCACCCAGCTTCCTGCTCCCTGAAGGACCGCTGAACTTATTGGCAGGGAGATGTGGGTGACAGTTAGTGCTAGCAGCAGGGCCCAGCTTGGGGTCTGCTCGTTGATTAAATGACTGTCTCCGTAGAAACTAACAAATAAGCTAACCAGCCAAAACCTAAAACCCGAGGTCAGCTAGAGCCTCTGAATCTTAGAATCCTTTGCCCACGTGGCTTGAGCACACACTTCTCAGCCTGTCTCATAAACACGCTGCTTGGAGAAAGATGACATTCTACCAGCAGGAGCAGAGATACTTAGCCGGTTACGGGAACCACACGGCTTACACGAATCGGATAACAAAGAAGGATGCAGGGGAAAGGCAATCCTCACTCTCTTTAGCTCTTACCCTGTTATGCAATGTTTTAGAATCACAGTTTAAGGGGGACGCAAATAAGAATAAATTGAATGCAGGCAGGTGAGTAGAGAGGACAATGTGGGTCTATAGCACATAAAGAAAACAAAATCCACCCGTCAGCCAGTCTGGTCTGGCCTACCCAAACAGCGAAGGGAGCAATTACTCTCCCTGAAAAGACTGTTGGTCACATGCTGACGCAGATTGCATTTTTATCTGCCTCTTTGGAAAAATCATTTCATATAACATTATATAATTAATGTTGAGAATAGCGACAGAGCTCTGTGGCCTCTCATAGAAAAAGTGTTGGGAAATAATATGTAAAACTGACTGTAAAGTCCTTAAAATGTTAAGCAATAACAGCAAAACTGGCATTGTTTTTCTCTCGACTGTTAATAATAGGAGGGAAGTTGGGAGGCACTTTCTTTCATTTTTATTTTACAGTACTGCTTTCCCTGCATTTCTCACTCCTGCACGCAGTCTCCCGTTTCATTCTTAACTTATTAGAAAGCAGTACAGGAGACATGAATACTAAAATGGCCAGTGCAAAAAACATGCCTCTTGCACTTTGCAGGCCCTAAATCCTTGCTGCAAAGATCAAACGAAACAATTCCTGCAGCTGCTTTAGACATTTTTATAGCACATCAAAGTTTTTATGAAGTCCATGTGTTTAAGTCCTTTCCGTACCTCACCCCCTACCCCACCAAGGGGCAGCACTGAGGAGTCATCTACTTTCTTGGTGCTCCCTGTTGGCCGACTCCTTCACTGGTGGGGAAAGGTGTTTCCGGGAGACTGACGTCCTTCTTCCTGCATTTCACATGGGACATAATACTTGTTAGGTGCTTGTTACTGCTTTCTGTGAGCGACGAGGGGGAAAAGGACTTCAAAACAAAGATCTGGCCTTCTGTGTGCCCGTGACGTCTTCCCTATAATAACATTAGGATGAAAATTAGAACTAATTTAGAAAGGCACCTTCCTTCTTTTGGCCACACCTTCGTTTCCTTTGTCAGAGGTAGGAGGAAATGCCTTTTTTCCCCTCTTCCTTCCAATTGATTTGTGGCTCTGTTCTCTTCTGGTAGTGCAGGGATTGGGGCGCTTGTATTTTTCAGTGGCAGGACATAAAGGAAACCATTGTGTGGAGATTTCCTGGGCTGTTGCTTCTGATCCCTGGAGGACATTGATTTTGACAGGGGGCCGGGTCTGGGTGTCAGTGATTTCTTTTAGGAGAGTTACAAAGATCAGAGGTTGGTGGACTCTTTATTCTTTTTATTATTATTATTTTTTTAAGAGTGGGGAGGGGCTGAGGGCAAAGGAGAGAGAGAATACCAAGCAGGTTCCATGCCCAGTGCAGAGCCCTACAATGGGGCTCAATCTCATGTTCCTAGATCATTACCTGAGTGGAGATTAAGAATCAGTGGCTCAAACCAGGTGCCCCTTCATTCTTTAAGATATACTTTTCAGTCAGTATAAGCATCTCAGGGTCCTGGGATGGTGTCCCGCATCAGGCTCCCTGCTTAGTGGGGAGCCTGCTTCTCTCTCTGTCTGCTGCGCCCCCTGCCTGTGCATATGCTCGCTCTCTCTCTCTCACAAAAAAATAAAATAAAATAAAATCTTTAAAAAAAAAATAAAATACACTTTCTATAAATGTTGAAGGAATAGTACCAAGAAAGCAAATCTTATATAAGACAGTGAACCTCAGTTCTAAACGATAAATCAGATTTGATCATATCTGATACTTAATAATTACTGATTATTCAGGAAATAATAAGCCTGCACACTGACACTTTCACTTGGACTTCTTTCCTTGGCCTTTCTGTTTCTTGATTTCAGTTTATTTCTTTGAGGATATATGCTGGAGGGAAAGTCAAGTTAGTCAAAAGCTAATAATAATTTCTTATGATTATTTATTTAGAAAGAAAAAGTAAATTCAATTGAGGGTTTTATAGCTGTGGGTTTCCCTTACCTTACCTTTAGTCCTAAACCCCACAAACTATTTAATTTTATTTAATTTCTTTTCTAGATAGGGATGCAGAATCTACAGATAGTGCATTTCTCATCACAGGAGAACCTCAGAAAACAATTAGGTGCTTCCAGAATGATTCTGAAATTGCCTGGGAAGAATTTAGACTTATTTCAGACGTCCTTCCTGCATGTAACAAGCAATTACTAAGTACCCATTCTGTGCTGGGTGGGAGGGTAGACTGTGGATAAGATCATCTCCCCTCTCAAGAACCTAAGGAAGCAATTATTATACGGAGTGTTAAGTAATAGAGAGGGGAGGCTCAGGGTGCTATGGGGGGAGCAGAAAAAAGAGGCCCCCAATCTATATATGAAAGGTTAGGGAAGCTTTCCTCAAAGTGACCTTCTGTAAAGTTGAAAAAATGGGTAGGAATTATCAAGGCAAGGAAATGGATGAAAAAGTATTTTAGTAAGAGGGAGTAGGACTAGGAATGTCAAAGGGCAATACAGAGTTGGAACCTTCTAGAAACTGAAATGAACTTGTGTATCTGTAGGTGAGTCTGAAGCTGGGAAAGTAGGTGGTGGGCTGGAGGATTAGGCAAGAACCATATTATATGGGACTATTTCATGGAAATAAGATCAGTTTAAGAAGTAAGAACTGCCTGGGGTGCCTGGGTGGCTCAGTCAGTTAGGTGTCCAACTCTTGATTTTGAATCAGGTCATGATCTAAGGCTCGTGAGATCAAGCCTCACATCAAGCCCCACACTGGGCTCTGTTGGATGTGGAGCCTGCTTAAGATTTTCTTTCTCCCTCTCCTTCTCCTTCTGTCCCTCCCCTCTCTAAAAGAAAAAGTAAGAACTGAGAGGTCTTAGTGAAAACATAGTAATCTAAAAACTTTATACAATAGCATGACAGTTGTCCTTTCTTAGCTTGGAATTCTTTATTTCAGTTCATGGAGTGATTGTTTCCATGACTTTGGACAAAGAAGAAGGAGAGAGAATTGTGTTTGGACTTTTTAAATATGTTAGCATCTAATTTTACCTTCAATGAGCTCAATTCTAATTTGAGATACATGGCTGCACATTGCTATATATCTTGAATTATTTGCTACTGTGTATTCACGCACCACTGCATTAGTGGATTTTTCATAGATTTTTTTTTTAATATGTATGGTGGTCACTTCCAAAATACTGTGTTTCAAGGGAGTTGGGTGCCTGGAAAAACTAGTTGACTTTATTTCTGGTTTATACCTCCCTTGAATATAGCAATTGCTTTTTCTCCAGAGAACAGCATGTGCACAAATAATTCTGATGCTTTCTTTACATGCCAGCTGTGATTCTTGCTACTGAGTCTGGTATAAAGGGTGTATGAGTCATATTTGCTGCTTAACTGTGCTCTGTGACATTCCTGGGCAAATGCAGACTAAGTCTGACAAGCCATTGAATGTGAATACAAAGAGATTAGATGATCTCCTTGCCCAGCCCTCTCATTTTACACATTCATTTCATTCATTCAACAAATGTAATTGATACCTTCTATGTAGCAGCCATTATTCTCAGTACAGAGGAAAACAAGGCTGAGTCAAAGCAAATGTTATCATGCCTTCACCAATAGTGGAGCTGGGGAGAATCCCAGCATTAATAAATAGAGTCCCAGATAGCAATATATACCAACAAAATGTGATGGTGATCTGAAGGAAGAACATTAAGGTGCAAGAGGTATGTGAGACTCATAGTGGAGAGACCCAATCTAGTTTAGCCTTCTTGTAGAATAGCTTCAAAGAGGCATCTGAGCTGAGAACTGAAGGATGAGGCAGAGTTAACGAAGACGTGAAAAGAAGATTGTTCCAGCCTAGTTAATAATAAGTACGAAGACCCTGTGGAAAGAAGATGCATGGCCGAAATCAAAGAGCTGGGGGAAGAAAGATAGGACACGTGGCTAAAGACATTCGCAGAAACTGGACCATGGAGGCTCTTCTATGGCAGGTTCACAAATTTGGCTTTTACTTTAAGTGACTGGAGAAGGTGTCATACCCAGCATCACACGATGATTTAGTGGCAGGATAAGGACTAGAACACTGGTCTCTCTAATTCCATCAAGCAGAGCTGCCTTGTGTACCACACCAAGCTGTCTCACCAGCAAGTGCCATTAGTCAAGATTCCAAGCAGATGAATGGGATGTAATCTGTGCTGACCCATTTCACACATGAAAATCTAAATGGATCCAATATACTTGTCATAGTACCGCATTCAGAGAATAAAAGTAGGATGCTTTAATTGAATGAATATCCTACTCCTAGAGATTAAGAGTATCGTCTTGGTTTATGGACTAAACTGCAAGTTATGATATGTAAGTGATAAAATTTGCTTTTAATATTATTGACAAGCCGTAATTTAATGCAAATTTCTTGGCATTTTTAACTCTGTCTTTGAAGCAGTGTCAAAAATGAAATAACAGAACCCACCCGCTACACACACACACACACACACACACATGCACACACACACATAAACACACATAGCCACATCTTTCAGGACCGACAGATCTAAATTGAAACACACCCCCAGGATCTTGCTGACTGTGAGTTCTTGGTATGCTGCTTTCACTCTGATGCTTCTCACCTGCAAAGTGAATATAATTCCACCCACCTCTTAGAATTATTGTGAAAATTAAATCAACTAATACACATAAGGCTGTAGACTCAATATCACTCAATAGTCATTTCTTAAAAAAAATTTATTCTATTTTAGTCTGTTTTGTATATAGCCAAACAGAGGAAGGCAAAAGATTAAATCTTACCTTTTGCTCTTATCATCAGGAGTTTGAGAAAGAAGACACACCTTTGATTCAGGATGAAATTTCTGTCTCTTTCTAGCCTGAAGCCATGTGTATCAGTCAGATTGGGCTAGATTATGCTGTGGTAAGAAACAGCTCCAAAATCTCAGGGGCTTAAGCCAAAAAAAAAATTTATTTCTCGCTCATGTTACGCATCCAACACAAGTTGGCAGAGAGCACCTGTTCATCAGAGTGAGGTAGGGATACAAGCATATGGGGCTACATCTTATTTGGATCTCTACCATCAAGTCAATGGGGGGAAAATACGCTGTGATGTCTTGCACTGGCAATTAAAAGTGATATTTAGCATTTATGCTTGGTCACAAGACCACACCCCATTTTAACGGGACAGGGAAGTGCAGTATTCCCCAGGTTCAGGAAGAAGAAAATCAAAGTATCTGGTAAACAGAGCAACGTGCCTACTGTGATCAGTCCTTCTAGATATTAAATATTCCAGGTACTCTCTTTGCCGTGCTCAAAGTACACTTGCTCCTCCACACAAGGGAGAGCATCACAAATCATCAAGCTGAGTGGTGATCTCTGAGAGATGGACAATATCCCAGTATCAGGCTCATTTGTTCTTAATCTTGATCTGGAAACAAACTGAACAATCAGATTACCTAGTTTCCTCCCACATCCTGCACAGTGATGGATTAAGGACAAGATGAGCACAGGAAGCATTTTCTTTTGGAAAGAGCATAGCACTTCAGCAATCCCACCAAACAGACATTTTGAAGGGTGCCTATCCAACGCTGTGTTCCTTGAGAAGGGCCCTCCCTAGTTCTGATCATTGTCCTTTGTTCTCTGTGGCTGCTGGCTCCACCTTACGTGAGAGTCTTCTTTTTCCATTATCTTCTTTGGACATGTCTGAAGTAAACTTGAGACTATGCTCTTCCTGGGAGTGGAAGAATTTTTAAGTGCCTTTCATGTCTGTAGATATTTAAGTCTCTCATTTTCAAAGCCTCTTTTAATCTAGACCTGGTGGGTCTTTTGGCGATTAATTCCCTAGAAAGCATAGTTATCTTCCTGTATTTATATCCACTCTATGGTCACTGACCACATCCATAGTTCTTTTCTGATATACTTCTTAGATTGTTTTTCCTTCAATTTATTTATTTATTTATTTATTTATTTATTTATTTATTTATTTAATGTCTTATCTTTTTTCTTTCATTTTTTAAAAATTTCTCTTTTTTTCTTTTTCACACACACACACACACACACACACACACACACAATTTATCAGTATTTAATGAGAAAGCTCCCTTTTTACTCTTTTCCCTGAGTTAGAAGAATTTACTGGGTATCTCGCCCTTTATTGAAACTTTCTTCTAAGATACTCTAATGTGGTAAAATGACTGTGAAAACCATATTCTTAATTTTATCTTTGTCAGCTGAGTTGTAATTTACCTGTTTTGCTCAAAATGTGTGTCATTTTGTAGCTGACGCATAAAACCGAAATCTATTACCAGGTGAGATTGAAAAAAATTACTTATTCCAATACTGCACAGTCCTAGATTTCTGGACTCCATTTCCTTTCACTTCTGCTTATAAATGAACCAACTTATCCTTGAGATCACCTCTTTTCTGTACATCTTTCCAGTGCTACCAACAGCCACCAAGGCACATTGGTTGGTCAAAGTTCTGTCTTCCAGCCTTGGAGTGGAAGATCATTAAATAAGCGATCCGCTAAGCAAGAGCAAATAGCATTTTCACTAAGTGGTGTTCCATGCCATAACATGCATTTGCATCTTTCCACTCTCCAATTTCAGCTTCCTTCTCATCAGCCCCCGTGGACCTTCTTGATCCCCAAGACTATTCAGTCAGATTAGGGGAGGCTAGCCTAAGGGGTCATAACAGCAGTCCCCCAATTTTTTTTAGATTTTATTTATTTATTTGTCAGAGAGATTGAAAGAAAGAGAGAGAGAGAGAGAGAGAGAGAGTGCACTATCAAGGGGGAGTGGTAGGCAGAGGGAGAAACAGACTCCCTGCAGAGCAAGGAGAATGCAGGACTTGCTGGGATCATTACTTCTGATTTGAAAGCAGCTACTTAACCAACTGAGCCACCCAGGTGTCCCAACAACCCAAAATCTTACTAGCTTATTTCTTTTCATGTCACTGGTCTACGGTAGGTTGGCTGGGATCTCTGTTCAACTTCTTATACCCATTCTTAGGTTCATGACAATTCCACGATTTGACTTGTCACTTTTGCCATGGCAAGGAAGAGGACAATTTCACTTGGACTCCTTAAGCTTCTGCTCTGAATTTAGCACATTTTATTGGCAAAATAAATCACTGAGTCACACCTAACTTCAAAGTGGGTAGATAAGTGCAATCCTCCCAAGCTCTCAGAAGGATTACCAAAATATTTCTTTAATAGCGCTAATGATTACAAACCATGCACCCTTAAATTCAACAAATAATCTGGTGCACTCTTCTTATCACCTGCAAAATATCTTCACTCCTCTTACGAACAGTTATGAGTTAGAGGAGATAGCTCCACGGATCTCTCTATCTGTTCCTGTCTCGATGTGACTTCATCATCAGGACCAATATTTGTGCACAGAAGTTTGGATACCTCTATATTAAAGGGAAGGTTTAAAAATAACTTCCAAATATTACAATGCATCGGGGGTGGAATTTTTAAAATTTTGCCTCCCCTCAAATAGTTTATCTCTGACTTTATGTGATTTTCACTATTTCTACTGCTTATTATATATATGTAAACTACTATTTATCTATAATATAGATATGCAAGCATGTATATAGATAAAAATTGCATAGATACACAAAATTCACATACAACAAAATGGTTTTTATCATTTAAAGAGAACTCATTAAAAAAAGAATTGAAATTACTTTCAAAATTACAATAAAAAATGGAAAGATAATTGGGGTGAGTGATTGTTGTATGCAAATATCTCCATCAAAATAAAGGAGTAATTGAGGCAAAGTACAGATAAGCAAACTGTTCCTTTTCAGATCCCTGAGATCATTTTGCACTGGAGTTCGGAAGTAAATCTGTATTTCATGACTATCTGGCCAGCTAGAAATTGGCTTAATGTATCATACACAAGATGACCTCCTGACTGGGGAACAATCACTCTGATCACAACTTTGTATTTATTAATTATACGTTTTTGATGGAGCAAACAGTTGTATTTCATGGAAGATGCCCTAAAAGCCTGGCCACATTCAGCTGGCTTCAGTGATGGTTTTGCTGAAAGGGGAGTGCTGAGCAGACGATTTCTCACCTCTGTATCCCAATGCGAAAGCAAACTATAGCTTCTTACAGCGCGTGCTAATTATTAATCCTACCGGCATGTCTTGTTTGGTCATTAAGTCTTAATTTCTTTAAAAAAAAATTAAGATTGAACTCCAGCTATTTAGCTAGAACAATAATCATTGTGAATTTCAAAAACCAAAATCTTCCCACATTTTTATGTTGAGAACCGCAAAGTGCTTTCCGAAAACCCTACTGCTAAGGCAATGATGTATCGCTTTCGCTTTCATCATATGTTTTTAATCAGAGCATAACTTCACACTAGACAAAGCGATGCTTTATGCATGGACTCACTTGTTTTTGCTAAAATCTTTTGACATGATTAATTTTACTTTAATGCTTTTGTCTTGTTGTAATGGTAAGGATGATGGGTATAAACCAAGCAAAAATACATGCTTTTCTATTATAATGCCTCTGAGCATTAAAAATATCTTAGATGAAAAGGGAAAAAAAAATCACAGGAGACTGGTCCGACTGGAATTAAATTTCTTGCTACCTGAACACAGAGTACATGAGATTAAAAAAAAAATGATTCAGTCATTGTTTTTAGTTTTATTTTGGGTATTTTTATAGCAATTTATTCATCTGTATGATTGGATCTGAAGAGGAGGAAAGAGATTGTGGCTCACAGATTTTTTGATCTCATTTGTCGCCTTGTAGCATTTACTTCCCTCTCAGTGTTAAGGGACCAAAATATTAACTATGCTATACAAGGTGTGCCTCGACCAGATGAAAGTAAAGCATGTCATACTTTTCCATGGTGACGCGTAGCATTGGATAGAGGCGCATTTTCTGCTATACTAATTTTCAGTCTAAGTTCATTCTAAAGAATTAATACAGTATCCTTTGTCCAAATTACAGAAAAGCAGTGATAGAAATGATTTTATGAAGAAAACAGTAGACCATTCAGCAAGTGAGACTTGCCCTGTGAGCAGCTGTCCAAATATAAATTCTACCACAGTCACTTTTCTTTTTTCTTTAATAAATGATGGAGTTATTTACCCATACTACAAGAGTATGACACTTTCCTTTTTTCTACACAACCTGTCCACTTGTTCTACTTGCCTCCCAAATAAATCCTATTAATGATAAAATTATCATCCAGCGTTGTCCAGTAGAATTTTAGACGATGATGGAAATGTTCTTTCAAACCTCAAAGCCCAAAACAGCAGCCACTAACCACATGTGGCTATTGAGCACTTTAAATGCAGCTACAACAGAGAAACTGAGTTTGGGATTTTATTTAATATCAATAAATCTCCACTTACAGTCACCTCCCGTGGTAAGAGGCTTCTGTATCAACAGCAGAGCTCTAGGTGGCAGAAGGCTCCGTGATGCTCACATTCACTCTGGAGAGCTGCCCACCTGCCAGCCTTGCTGCTCAAACCTATTCCCCTCTGTACCAGGCTAAAAACAGGTGGCCCAATGAAATAACTAGATTCAAAGAACACCCAAGGAACCACATGCAAGCCTTCTTCTAGGTACCGAGTTTCACCTTTTAATGTCTCATTCTCTTCTTCCACTAGTCCCCACTTTCTCATCTGGATTACTGGTGTATTCATTTCCTGGAGCTGCCATAACAAAATATCAAAAACTCAGTGACTTAAAACAACAAAATGTATCAGCTCTCGTTGCTGGAGACTAGAAGTCTAAAGTCAAAATGTCAGCAGAGCCACGGGTCCTTCCTAAGACCCGCGGGGGGTAGGGGGAGGAGGAATGCTTCCTCTCTTCTGGCAATGCTCACGATTCCCGGGTTTGTAGCTTCATTCCTCCATGTCTGTCTCGTCTGCACATAGACTCCCTCCCTGTGACACTCTTCTGTGTCCAAATCTTTCTCTCCTTCCTTTTATAAAAACATCTCCTATTGGCTAATCCAGTCTCACCTCCTCTTAACTTGATTACATTTACAAAGACCGTACTTCCAGAGAAGTTTATGTTCACAGGTGCTGGGGGTTAGGACTTAAACCTGTGTTTTTGGAATTGCAATTTACCTCACTACCCCTAGCAAATGACACAGATAAGGAAAAAGCACAACAAAACAAAGAGACACTTACTATGTAGACACACAGTCTCATCACTTCCCTAGCATCTATTCATTTAATTCTTACACCACCACTAGAGTGTTAGGCATTCTGATTATTTCTACTTGAGATGAAGAAATGGAAGCACAGAGATATCAAGTCATTTGCTCAGGGTTACACAGATGGCAAATGGCAGAGCCAAAATATGTACCCAAATAAAGCTCCAGAGCCCGCACTCCTGTGTTTCTCGTTACTGGAGTAATCAGAGTTCATATTGTAAAAAGAGTTAAAGGTGAAACAAGATTGAGAAGGCCATTTCAGCACTTTTCCCAGAATAAAATGGATATTATCTGCACAAATTGAATATATTAATATCATAAATATGCATATTTGTTGAACTTTCTGCTATCCCCTTTGTTATTAATTAAGGATCAAAGGAAGAATATTGTATTGAGGTACTCTTGGGGAAAATATTTCTAGAATGAGGTGAACTTCCATTCTAGGGGACTTACAATCCCTGTCACTGCTCTCTTGTCTAGCCCTCCTCTAGCAGAAATCTTAAGAGTAGATTCTGTGTGTCAAAACATGCTTTGCTAAAGAGGGAAAAGCTGCGCATGTCCACTTTCTTGCTTGTCTGTTTCATCTTGTACTAATGATGCAGATAACCTCTTCATCTGAAGCATGTTGGTCAGTCTTAGATCTCTGTTTCCTGTCTGGTCATAAATTTGTTTGACGTGTTTCATTACTGCAATCACTTTGTTTACCAAATATCAGTAGCTGCTCTTGTGTGAGCATAAACATTTCCTAGGATTAAATTATTTCTTCCACTTTAGAGGTTTCACTTAAAAAAGAGGATAAAGCTTCCTTTTTGTCTTTATTCTTGTCAAAAACCCAGTCCTTTTTTCCCATCTGAGTGATAATCAAAAGATCTCTGTGCCGATGAATTAAGGAGAATTGTAATGGTTATGTGCTTTCAATCTTATTATTAAATTGCAAGGTCTGATATCTTACATTGTGTTTGTGACAAATACATATAAATGGGTTTCTAGATCTAGTTCAGAAAATAACCGAGGATAGTTCCCCTGTTTCGTGGACGTGTATCTCCGATGTCCAGGTCCTGTGTTAATCTCATCACCATGTGGTCTAGACCTTGAACTGTAAAGCTTAGTAGACGTGAGTCCAGGATGAAGCCAGAAGGGGGCACTACCAAGCACTTTTATGGTATAGAACAACCCTTCTTGACCTTCGGAACACTGTTAAGTTTCCCATAGTCTGTTTTTGAAAAGAAAACAGAAACATGAAATAGATATCTTTTTAAGAAGCAACTTCTGTTCTGTTATCCAAGTTTAGTCACTTACAAATATAATGGCCAATGCCTGATCGTACCATGATCTGAGGAAAGCCAGTGGTAAGGGTTCAATTCCCTCTACAGCTCCGCCCACTCCATATGGATGGAGTTCTTTTTTCCAAGCCAGGGGCTGTGCCCTACAGCTTCATATAGGCTTCTTTGACTGGTGGCAACACAAGCCCACTGAAAGAAAGAGAGGGTGGAACGGTGTGAATCCATTAACACTGCTGGAAAATAACAGGACCCTGATTCTCCTGAAAATAAGTTAGTGGCATCATCCTTGTGCATGTTGCTTCCTTAAGAAGAACTGATGGGGGCTGGGAGGGCATAAAGCGGTACCTTCGGAGGTCATCTGAGTTTCACTTGTTTGTAATGTATGTCACTTGACAGAATGCAAACATGTGAATATAAACACATTTCCCAGAATAAATCATTTCTACCACAGTTTTTCCTCTTGAGAAAAAACATGCCTGTAGTAGTTGTCTATCTGGGGGTCAATGAACTTTTTTCTGCAAAGGGCCAGATAGTAAATCTTTGGGATTTTGCAGCCATAAGGTCTCTGTCACCACGACTCAACTCTGCCATTGTAGCATCAAAGTAGTCAGAGACAACACAGAAATGAATATGCGTGGCTCTGTTCCAGGAAAGCTTTGTTTATAAAATAGGTGGAGAGCTGGATCTGACCTGCAACCTGTAATTTGCTAACCTTTGCACTCTAAGGACATAACTATCTTATTCATAAATCATACTTACTGGTAGTGAAACAATACTTATGGTCTCATAACTAACAATTTTTTAGATGGACTAAGCCCTTTACCTGCATTAGCTCATTCAGTCCTCACAACAATCCCATGGTGCAAGATTCACCCTCACTCCCATTTTATAGGGGAGGAACCAAGGCATTAAGAGGTAAAAATAGGGGTGCCTGGGTGGCTCAGTTGGTTGGGCATCTGCCTTTGGTTCAGGTCGTGATCTCAGGATCCTGGGATCAATTGAGCCCCAAGTCTGGCTCCCTGCCCAGTGGAGAGCCTGCTTCTCCCTCTCCCTCTGCCAGCTGCTCCCCCTACTTCCGTGCTCACACTCTCTGTCAAATAAATGAATAAAATCTTCCAAAAAAAAAA